>WBNM01021413.1:153458-187996 GCA_013399055.1 Ramphastos sulfuratus | reverse complement strand
TCAACCAGTGCTGTAGCTCTGTCCTAGAAGGCATGCAGAATTGTTGCCTGTGAAATGTTTGCTAAATGAGTATAATGGTTTAGCACAAGGACTAACCTGCCCGCTCCCCCCAACACAAAAGTGAGAGGAAAAGTAACACACAAAGCTCAGGGTTGAGAGAAAGATATAAAAATATAATACAACATATCATAGGTACAATGTGCAATTACCTCAGCTAATAATCTCATTAATCTAGTAATATAATACATGATTACCTTAGCTTACTCTATTTGCAGAAGAAGCACAGTGAAATACACAGTGTGGGGGGAAAAAAAAAAACCAAACAACAAACAAGCATAAGACAGAAAACCAAAACCAGTAGCTAGCCAACTCCCACTCTTTCTACTGCCATGCCTTCAGAGAGAGAAGCAACACCCAAAAAGCTGGAACCCAGAAGCAGCAACCATAACAGGAATGTTGCAACCTGAACTTCAAGCCTCATAATACTTTGCTCCAGTTAGCACTGTCATTTTTGAAGCTGGCATGACTGCAGCATGGTATGAGTAACAGCAGCAGGTTCAACTCAATCCACAACAATGAGTTTTGCAGAATAGTCATAAATACTTTAAATTAAGAAACTTTTTTCAATTCTTTGTTCGTTCCCATTTAATCACCTAACAAACCCAGGTCCTGAGAAATCCTCACAGGTATTATATTATTTCATGTTCATCCTTTAAAATATATTCATAGTCCAGTTAAGCATCTTAATTTCTTGTCCTTTTTGTTTCCAGTTTATATCCTTGCCTCCAACTCTTTACATAGGGCTTATATATACCTCAGAAAGACCTTAGGTTATGGTACTCATTTACCGGATCAATGGAAATCTTAACATAAACTAGATTGAATCAGTTTAGCCAAGCAAATTTTGCCTCCTAACAAGCTTTTCCTTTCCTGCACAATGTAACAAAGGATTTACTCCTTAAAGTTGCCAGATTCAGGAAACTCCTGCATACCAGAGTAACGGTAAAGAAAAAAAGGGTTCATAAACAGCCCATAAAAAGGATTCATAAATTATCCATATACTTACCTGTTCTCCATATACATACCTATTCTCAACTACAGCACTCCATATACATACCTATTCTCAACTACAGCACTCCTTCCACCTGAACTTTCCCACATTCCTCAGCATCTTTTCCCTGCTATTTCCTTCTCATGGGTCTCTCCCAATGTTTCCCAAAGAAAAAGGAAACACCTGCACACATCAGCAGTGACTCAATGAGCATTTTACACCAGGAGTTTGGTTAAGGAAAGGCAGACCCTTACTATCTTCTAGCTCTGGCTTTATTCTTCCTATATGCCATATGGTACAGCTAAAAATAAATTCCAGCTTTTGAAAGAGAGACAGGGAGGGCCCTGTAAAGCTAGCTCCCCACAAAGAGCCTCCTATACACACCTGCCTTCTCTATTGCCAATGGTAATTTTCCCCTCTCTCTCAAAGAATAGGGGAGTTCTTTGCTCTTTAAACAGATCCTGAAGTTAATTTAAAAAAAAAAAAATCACTTTCCATTCAAAAAATGCTTTCTGTACACAAGAAATGTACAAGCCATGGCAAAGCACAGCTCAGAAACAAACATCAAAATTATGCAGAAGCATTGCAGCTGTACCAGGGAGAAGTATTTTTGAGAGAAATGCTAACTTCTTTTTGAACTGTTGAAATTTTGATTTTCTAGAGTTCAACTTTGCAATAGAAAGTTAGAGTTTTCTCAAAAAAAACTTTTTAAAGTTAAATATTTAATTCCCTTCCCAAAATACTGCTTTAACAAAACATTACTGACCAACAGCTAAATACATACATAGATGGAGAGTTTGCTTCTAAACTTATCATAATATTATTGAAAAACTTCCTGTTCTTTTTCTACTTCTGAAGAACAAAGATATGAAGCAAAGTAGAACTTTATTTTATACTCAGCAGCAAAGCTGCTGACAACATTACTCTGTATTGTAGCCCCTCAGTATATCTACACAATGCACACTTAACCAAGATTTTGATGAATTATATTGAGTTTCTGACAAAATCTCTTCTGCCATACATACTTAGGGGCATTTCAAATACAATCAGGTATGGCTGGGATGAGTCATCCTTTACACATCATTGATTAGCAGGGTGCATAAGTGCAAACAAGTCAGTCTGCTTACTCTCCATTAACTTTGTCTTAGGACTCATCTGCCCAACCAGATCTCAGCAAGTATAAAAATAACAGAGAGAGAATAGCTAGAGTTGCCACTCTTTCTGTATTCCTGTGCTACAGAAAGAGCACGGATTGAGCTGAAGGACCACCTTTGCCTGCTAGCAGCAGCACCAGGAGATACAGACACTCCTGTAGAGAACAGAATGACTAAAAGTAAGCTGCTCTGTGACTAGCTGTGGTATGCAAACCCCATAATCAGGAGAAACCTAATCTTGAGCAACAGAGGTCTACAACAGTGGAAACTCATTTGTACATCTGAAGCCCTGTATAATTATAATGAATATTGTGTATGGTTTCTACACTGTTGTTTGAGTTTTTATTGAAACCAACATTATCTACATTCCATAAAAGAGAATTGTGCCATTTGGACTTTGTATATCAACTTGCCTTGCTGTATTTTATATTGGAGAACAATTGTCAAGGTCTCCTCTAATATTGAAAGCTGAATTGACCAAGGAAGTATTTTTCTAGGCTCTCGTTTCAAACAAATATGCAAGTTGCCACATTGAATCAGTTTTCTTCAATCTCCATTCTCCTCTTCATTTGCTAATAGGAAAAGTTTCTCTTTGGAACTTAACTTTCCTCTGATAAACACTTTTGAAGTTCTTATTCTCTCCCACACTCTTTGAATAGCACTAACTCATTTAGCTTTTCCCTGACAATATCTTTTCCCTGCAGCCCTCACTAAATGGATATATGTTGATTTCTCATTTTTCACAATTTCTTCAAGCTCACTTTAACCTTCAGCTTTTGTGCATGCACCACTACAGCACATAGGTTAGTCTTTGCATTTTATATATTTGTTTATTATCGAGCTCTGAAAAAAACTAGGCAACTAGAATGAGCATCCAACAGTCAGGTCTCAAATTCCACAATGTATTATAAAGATAATACTACAGAGCTACAGTAGAAAACATCCAAGTAATTCATTTCTCCTCCACATTCAAAAAAGCAAGAATAGAGAGCCTTCACTTCCCTCAAATTTAAGAATCTTTCTTTCCTGTGCTTCAGTTCTGTATATTATAAAATAAGAGTGCAGTCTTTAGCCCTGTGACATTTTTTTAATCTAGGAGCAAAAGGCAGAATACAGCTGACCCTGAAATTGTGGACTTTGGTCCAGAACCATGTCAAAGCATGAATACAGAAGCCCCACTGACAGGTACAGCAGACCTGCGGTACAAGCACAGTAGGCTTGTAAAGTTGCACTGATTGGCAAATACAGAGTGACTTCACATTACTTGTGCAGTGAGACCTGGCATACATACTACACAGAGGCCCAAATCTCCTTCAGATGCCACTGCTTTGGTTACAGAGAACATTTATAGAGCTGAGAGTGTCCTTCTGATTAACTGTATTTCTTCAGCCTTCTACCAAGTGTTAGTCAAAATGCTTTCCTCTCTCTCTCAGACATTCTTAGAAGAGACTGCAACTGTACAGTACAGATGGGCAAAGCCATGTTATAAGCCTACTGAAAGTACCTAATCTCTTTACTAACTGCAAGCCAAATCTGAAACAAAATGGTTCATTCAGCTGCAACCATTCCTACCCGTTGACAGCAAGGGTCAATCAGACTGAAAGTGGGTTTGGAATAAAATGATCACATAGAGGGCTAGGTACATGACTGCATAAGGGAATGGGATGCTGAATGACTGTTCCTCTTCAATTATCCTCCTTTGTGCACTGTAACAAAGATAACTGTCAGCTTGAGTTGCATCAAATCGGTGTTTAAACCTACCTTTGTCTTGTTATTATTTATTATTGTCTACTCTCAGTTGTTTCTGTTCAATGCAGTATAATATTTGTACGTATGTAGTTTTGTGCTGTTTCTCTTCAAGTCATTTTTGAAGTATCATTTTAGCCTTTCTTAATTATCCTTTCTCCATTCCCTTCACTTCCTTCCTACATTTTCTGACAACTCATCGCTAGACATGCTGGATATTGGACAGGACAAGGTACATGAGAAAGGTCCAGCCCATTATTCTAGCAGAACTTTAAAATCCAGTTTCACGCTCACATATCCTTCAGAGACCATTTTACTGTTTTCCTTGCAAAATTTCTCTACACTGACTTTCTGTCTTCATCGGTATGTTCTTTCTGACAGCCAGAAGACATTTCCTGCTTTTGTATATTGGAAAGGAAAAAAAGGGAGGAGTCCCCATTTAAAAAATTGTTTCATCCGAAAGTGATGAAATATCAGTAGTCTTTTGGACTTTTCTTCAAATAGACTACAAACCACAGATAAGCAAGGATAAAAATTAAGTGTAAGTACACAAGTGAAGAAGGGTTGTAATGTGGATAGCACCTGTGCCTCTGGGAGTAACAGGACATGAGATCTGATGAGGTTTCATGTTACTTCAGCAAGAGCACAAATTCTGCTGTTTCATTACTATGCTCTAGCAATACCTACATATTTAAAAGATACACTTTGCTCACTTTAAATGTGTTCAAACTCCTGTGTTTTCTAGTTACTCTTGCCCTGGGAAAAATAAACAAGCTTGCCAAATGCGTGCAATATTTTTGCAATAAAATGTTAAAAAGAAATCCTAAACATATATCTCTGCAACTGGATGTATGTACCAGTTGCCTTTCATTTGCATCTTCGTACCTGAGAGGCTCACTGAAGCTCACCACGAGCCTGTTTCTTCTCAGTTCTACTCAACTTTTAACAGAATATGTATTGCTATTAGGCAACATAATTGCATCTCCACCCTGAATCATCTTTATAAAGTGTTTGTTCCCTACATACTAAACTATACTGTGAGAACATTTCCATAGATGAAATAAGTGTCATATTTGACCAAAACTTTAGATCAAAGGGACAAGTCTGTCCATTGCCACCGACTTTGGGTCAGGTTATTACAGAGTGCTCACACCAAAGTTAAGCATATTATTTGCTTTTATACACTAGTTTTTGGGTTTTGTTTTTTTCATAAAAACATGTATGCCACCATTTACCTTCCCATATAGGAACGCATGCTTTGCTCATTAGTGCATATAAAAATTTAATGCTAATATATGATGGTCAGTTTGCTTTACTACTGCTCTAACAAGCCTCATGCCAGCATCAACTCCAGTAAGCACACATTATTTTCCAAGGACAAGTTGGAAACCTACATGTGTCATCACATATATTGACCTTGGAAAACATCCAAGAGCAAACTATTCCAAAACACCTTTGCCTGGGAAGTATGTAAACCAAGGAGATTCTTAGACATCTAGAAGGCATTGTAATTTATTATATCAGTAATCTAAGTGTGTTACCTATTTACACATAAATAGCATGCATTTACACATAATAATGCATGAATCATAGAATCACAGAACAGTATGGGTTGGAAGGGACCTCCAGAGATCATCAAGTCCACCCCCACTGTCTAACGTCAGATCATCTAGGGCAGGCCACACAGGAATGCATCCAGATGGGTCTTTGAAGTCATTATGATTATGTACAATTGATATTTACTTATATGCTACAAATAGATGGCTAAATACATTATATACAGCTTTGCTTATGCAAAGCACTATGTATCTATTAGGCATAAATGCATGGAAATAAGGAACATATATGTATAAAGATATTATTATTATCACACTATGGTTAGTTTAATGTTTTATTTATTTGCTTGTCCTCCATCATGCTATTAGGTGGAGTGATAATTGATCAAGCAATTGCATTTTAATTGTGGTAATAGAGCAGCATTGTGATTTATTCCTCTGGTTTGTTTCACTACAAAGTAATCATCTTCACTCAGATGTTTAACCACCCACCCAATTTATCTATTAAAACAGTTTCATGTCCATATTTCATTAATCTCCATAGGCTCTACCACAGGCATGGCAATTTCTCTATTTCACAGAGTAATTTCTTAATTGTGATGGTGTTGGTTATTGCCTATGTAATTTGCACTTATGCTCATCTACTACCTCTGTTAAATTTGCAGGTAATGCAAATGATTCTACATCATTTTGTTAAATACAATATGCCTGAGCATATCGTTGTTTAAACTGATATTAATCAGGAATCTCCTCAAGGTTATGATGGCTAGTGTAAGGCACATGGAAGTCACAAGCTATGAAAGGTGAGAAGTGTATCTTGAACTCTTGGTTAAGCAGAACTCGCCTTAAGCAGACCTAGAAAGAAACAAAAACAAAACAGTGAAAGAAAATTTGGTCTAAACTCCACTCAACTACAAATTCTTCCTTTACAACTTGTATTTACTAGTGCAATAGTCATCTGTTTTCAAATTAACAAAACTTAAATTTCTTCTATTTAAAAAGAAAAATAAAAGTGTAACTACAGTGGTAACTGAAGAGTATATTCATAGAAACATTTTATTAATTGTTCTCGTATACCTCTGCTGAGAACAGAAGTGCTACTGTTTGGGGATACACTTGTTATCTGAGTAATACCCCAAAAAACCCAGCAACAGAATTCAAAGAACAAAGAGTTAGAATCTTCTTCCAAAAAGATACAAGGTCTTAAAGATGCAAACTATTAAGTAGAATTGAAATCCATCACTGAAGACTTGATTTTTAACTCATGCTATAATATTTCTCTTGTCAGAGACTACAGACATACAAAATTGCTAATTCCCTCCCATCTGCCCTGTTGCTCTCTTCCAAGGTATGCAGAGTACTCAGTTCAGTCAGTGATTCTGCTACTATTCATTCCCAGAGTGCAAGGGTTGATTAAACACTTTTCTTTTCCTCTGTGTTTTGTTTTAAACTTACTTTGTCTCTTTCTACCTATTGACCTGGCGAAAAATACGTGTTACCTTGAGATGTACATATGACTTCCCACAAATACTTGTAAAACTACGTTTGCAATAGTGTCAGTATTTATGTAAGTAGCACCAAACCTTGACATGTTAAGATTATCCTACACACTTTTTGAACCACGTCCCCTTGCCAGTGATTTCCACTCCTCTATGTAGGACATGCAGGCATGTTTAGACCTTTAACTGCATTATGCATTGCAATATTTTACAGGCTTTATATCTAGATAATCTTCATACACTATTTAAAAGACTTCATTAAATACTTAGAGCTTTAAGCCTACAAATGCTTATTATCTAAATGTATGCTTAATATACACTATATATTATCTACAAGACAGTAACAGAAGTTTAGCTATGTGTGATATTCTTGCACATGCATGCAAGTTCTCATGCTGTTTTCAGTTTTCAGTTAGGTTGACCTATGTCATCATTGTATCACAATGACTCTTCATTTAGCAGTCAACACAAAAATGCTGCTTTTTTGTTGTTGGTTTTGTTGCATGAAATTTCCAATGGGATATTTTCTTTCAACCCAGTGCTTTCTTACATCCAATAAGGACTATAATTTGATGATTGCAAACTCACTGTCTTCAGAAAGAGAAAAGTACCTTGATAATTTATTTTTTCCCTCCCTACTTTTAAAATTAGGAATAAGTTGCTTAATGTTTAAGAATGCTTGTTTACCCTTTTTGCAGAGGGGCCTTGAAAAGCCATAACTTGAGAAAGAAAAAAAGCACAGGTAAGCAAAATGGCCAATACAAAATCTGAATACGGAAGCAACTGCATAATTATTAGGGAACAGTGCAAGAATGAAAAAAAAAAAAAAAGCATGCTGCAGACAAATAAAGCCGTGTTCTTAAAAATCAGACGCATTTCTCACACCAGACTGCACAACTGCCCTGCAAGAGCAGCTATGGAAGGGGAGATGGCATGACATCCATTTATAATGTGGCTTTCTCCTGCTTAAACAGTGCAACATGTATTACAATACCCGAGGTAACGAATCAATTAAGCGGGACTCGGCCCCTGCAGCCGCCCTCCTCTTCTCTTCTCTCCTCCCTCCCTCCCTACCATTCCCCTAGACCGTGCCCTCTCCTGAGCCGCTCGCTGCTGCTCGGCTTTGTAGTTTCTCCGCGCCGGAGCAGTAGGACCCAGGGGCCCTCCGCGGCCACCAATAGACGCTGCTATTTGGATCTATTTGCATGCAATGCCTCCTGCTCTGCGCATTAATAGTAATACAGATAACGGGTCTGAAAGAATTCTCTTCTGAAGAAGGATTTGATTTTCCAGAGTCCTGATACTGGGAAGAAACCCGGGTTCATCCCCCTTTTCATTCAAGTCTCCCGAACCGCTTGTCATCTTAAGCGAGCTCCCCCCACCTCTCTCTTCACACAAACACACAGAGGTATTCTCGCTCCATGCAAGGAAAGTTGCGAAGGACTGTCTGGATGATGGAACTGCTAGTTTTCTGAGAGCTTTCTGATCTCGGAGGGTAAGTCCCCCAACTACCAAAGTAGCTACCGGTGCAGGAGCTTGGCCGGCAGCCGCAGAGAGAGGGTGGCCGCTCCGCACTCCGTCGCGCTCGGGCACCGGCTCCGGGCGCGGCAACAGTTTCCCTCAGGCGCCTGGAGAGGTCACCGAGGGAGAGCGCGATGCGAAAGTAGCGAGTGCGCGGAGGGAGCGGTCCAACAAGTTTCTGCGCAGGTAGCGGAGGCGTGCTTATTGTCTGTAAAGTTGCCGGGGCTTCCACGGGACGGCGGGCCCCGCTTCGTTGCCATCCCTTGGCTCGGTCGTTATTAACAAAGAAGTTTAGCCGCTTCGCAGCCAGCATCCCTGGCTGTACCGGCCGGCTCCTAGGCCGATCTCAGGGTGCCTTCCAGGTTGGCCTCCCACCGCGGCCGCGAAGTAAGGGTGGTGAGAATCCGCGCCGCAACTTCTGGCGGGGCGGTCCCCGCAGCGCGCCGGTCGCGGCCAGGAGGCTGGGGGGAGAAGCGCCGGCTTTGTTTTCGCCGCTCTAGCGATAACCTTTTCCCTTCTCTTGGGGATGCTGCCGCCGGGGAGCAGATCCGAGAGGGAAAGCTCCCTCCTCTCTTCTTTCCCCGCCAGCGCTCGATCCCCCGCCGGGCGGACGGGCGGAGACTGAAATTCAACAAGGGATGGGGGTGATATGCATACATACATACATAGATAAAAATATGTATATTTGTATGTGTGTGTGTACAGATGTATAAATGTCTGTAGAAATGGAAAGCGGCAGCATGGGAGGGGGCCTGTGATAGCAGACCCGCCACTGCTTGGCTGGGCCCTTCTCCCCAGGGGCGCTGCGGCGCTTAGGGAGGTGTGTGTAGGGGGGGCAGTCCGCGGCCTCCTCCCCGCACAAAGGAGAGTTCCCGGCGCGGCGGGGGTGGAGGGAGGTCTCCGGTTCCGCTGCAGCAGCTGCTGCAGTGCCGCAGCTCCGCACCGCCCCCGCCCCGCGGGGTAGTGTCCCCACCGAGGACGCTCGGTGCTGCGCGGCTGGCGCGGTGCTGTGGCCCAGCCCGGCCAGTGGCGGGGACTGAGCCCTGCGCCGCGCCCACGGGCGGCGGGAGATAAACGATCTTCTCTCACCCCGGGGTGGCGGTCGGGGCTGAGGGTGGCGCGACCGGCCTCTTAGCCTCGTCGCCAGTTCCAGGCGCGTTTTGGCCGGGCAGGAGGGTGAACCGCAAGCAGCTGCAGCTCTTTCTGTGCAGGGTGGGCAACACAGAGGCTACCGCACCTGGGTGTGAAGCTATTGGAGGTGGTGGGGAGGGGGAAGAGAAGGAGAAATGCGAAATACTTATATGTGCGAAAACAAAAATGGCATTAAATTTGCTTTTTTTTTTTTCTTGAAATGTTGAAGCTGAATTTCTATGTTTCCTGGGATGTGTTAAGGTTAATTAATGGTTGCTGACTCAAAAATGAATGTAAATGGGCATCAGATGTCTTTCATTTTAATTTCACTTGCTCATGTTTCACATTTTAATCTCAGAAAGGAAAACCTCTAAAGTTGCTGGTTACTCTGAGTACACTAAAGAACTTTAGAGGCACTTTTTTGGGAAACAAACACACAAACACCATTTCTTGTGACGTACCTGTGTTTCACTGATGTGAGTAGCAGACAATTCTCTAATCCTAGGCAGTTGTGCTGTAGATACATGTTGAGGTTCAAGTGATAGGCAAGAACTGGTATTTGAGAAGGCTTGTTATGAAATTGAAGTTCATACTCTTCATTGAAGGAAACAGAAGCCTTTGTTGGAGGATGCAGTTTGAGGATAAAATGGGTTAGGAATGTCCTCTTAGATTATGGAGTAATAAGGCCAATCTCCAAGCATGATGTATGACCTTTTTTTTTTTTTTTCTTCCTATCTGCTCCTTTTCTTCATACATTTTATATTTGTATGCATGTTTTCTGCTTACATCTTACAGTGCTGTAAATTCCAGGGGCATTAAACTGGTTTAAACAGGCTGTAAGAGCATGGAAAGAGACCTGGCTTTTGCTGATTAGGGACAAGGAAGGATGCAAAAAGCTAATAAAATTATCCTAGTGCTTCTCATTGCTTTTCAGTCTTTCAGAAAACACCACCAAACTTCTGCAAATTGTATAGCAATTGTGCCCCATGCCCCTACAATAAGAGATTCCTGCAAGCATTTTTAGTACCGTGACTGACACCCAGAAGCTGTACAGATTTCCATAAGAATCCTCATAAAAACAAAGGATGCCATTGTGGCGATGTGAAACAGCTTGGTGACTGTTAATTGACTTTTAGTCAGTGAAAGGAAATTTCATTCCTTACCTTTTGCTTCCCTTGGTAATACTGAATCCTCAATATTGCATATTGACAAGCTGAATATTGTAGAAATGAGGACTCTATACCAATTTTGCAGTGGGGTGTCCATGAGTGTCTTCACTAAGGCATAAACAAAATGTTTATTACACACAGTGACCCACATTTTTATAGACAACTAAATTCTCAACAGGGTAAGATACTTGAGTTCTATTGCTTTCTTTTGTTGTTTCATCTATTCCTGTGGTTCAAGCTTTTTTTTTGGTGTTTTTTTTTTTTTCCCCTCTACTTTTGGACTTACCACGTTGTCTTTTGCTGTAATCAGATTTGGACCACAATAAGCAACATAATCCACATGGAAGTGACATATACAAAGTATATCCTTCAATGAACTTTTCAAGGCCCATGTGCTCATTTGGACTTCAGCCTAGACAATAGAGGCAATCGTGTTAGCCACAGAAGACTTGGATTTTTTTCGAGTAAACCATAGGAAATTTCGGTGTATATAGATGAGAAAGTCAATATCCTTTCCTTGTATGAAGGAGTTCCTTGTAGAACTGAGTTGAAAAGTCTTTCCTCTTTCATCTGTCTTTCCCTAACTTGTTTGTCATGGCATATTGGTTAGGTATACATTTAGCAAACCTGTATAGTTAATAGATACGTGTCTAAAAGAGGAGAAGTTTGAAAAAAAAGGTGAGCAGAAAAAGGAATTAATATATTCTTGACTTTTTTACATGAGGAATTTCATGGGCAGGGATCCTTCCTGTGTGGAATCACTTGTCAAGCAAAGGTGTCTTTAGGTCAGAATGTGAAAGTGATTGAGAAACTGTGATTTTGTTTGCCCTTTTTTTTTTCCACTTACCCTTTTAAGTGTGTTCTGTGTTCATCCAGCAATCAAACATCCAGCAATCTCATGTTGCCTTGCTTAAAGCCAGAGTTGGACTCCTAGGTAGCAGTTGACAGAAATTGCACTTGTAATATATAATATAATAATATGTATGTAATATAATGGAGTATAATAATATGTAAACTGCAGCACAGGAGGTTCCACCTCAATACAAGAGGGAACTTCTTTACTGTAAGGGCCACAGAGCACTGGAACAGGCTTCCCAGAGGTTGTGGAGTCTCCTTCTCTAGACACTTTCAAGGCCTGTCTGGATGCTTTCCTGTGTGCCCTGAGCTAGATTGTCTGGTCCTGCTCTGGGAGGGGGTTTGGACTCGATCTCTTTGGGTACCTTCCAACCCCTGACATCCTGTGATCCTGTAATATCTTAATCCGTTGAGACTACAAAACTATGTTTGTGAAAGAAAAAGAAGAATTTAATAAAGTAGGCTTAAACTTTACTTTTTCCATGTGTATATTTTCTCCAGGTAGCCTCTTTTGCAGTTTAAAGTACAAATTACCATATATTTTTAACATACATGTCCTTGTGCTAATATGTTTCTGTTTGCCATTTTTACTTTCCTACCTACATTTTTGTTAACATATGAGATTAGGGACTTCATATATCTGCATCTTTCCCTCTGAGGGAAATAAGAGCATAACTGCAGGTCAGGACTGAAGTTTCTTGGTAGCATTATTTGTGAACACTTTTATGTGTATTAGTTAGGAGTGATGCAATTAAAGATTGGGCAGGCACTTGGTTCTACGTTCAGGGGAAGCTTGTGGCCTGGTGTTCTTTCTACCTCTTTCTGTGTTCCATAATACTATAACTTGGAGAAGAGGAGGCTGAGAGAAGACCTTATTGCTCCTCACAACTACCTGAAGGGAGGTTGGAGTGAGGGGTCAGACAGCCTCTTCTACTTTGCGGCTAGCAACAGGGCTAAAGGAAATGGTTGCATGTTGCACCAGGGAAAGTTTAAGATGGATACTAGGAAATAATTTTTCACTGAAAGGCTCATCAAACATTGGAATGGTCTACTCAGGGCAGTGGTGGAGTCGCCATCCCTGGAAGTGTTTGAGTGGCATGTAGACCTGGTGCTTAGGGACATAATTTAGTGCTGACCCTTAGTGCTGGGTCAAAGACTGGACTGGATGATCTTGAAGGTCTCTTCCAACTAGTTATAGTCTGTGATTCTGTGAACTCAACCATTTAAATTGATTTGGGTCTGTGTTTGCCTGTATTAGAGGGAAATGGCCTCTTCAAGAAAACTTAGACCTAATTTAAAATTTCTAGGCTACATCACATACTAGAAATATGAAGAGAAACATTTTATGTCCTTGTCTACAATTACAGTATGATATTCTAAAAAACAAAATACTGTAGAAAGGACAGAGAAAATTAATGAACCTATAACCCTTCAAAAAATTGTAAGGCCAAGCATGCATAGCTCGAGCACATAAGCTAAACATGCAGCAGCACCGTAAGGTTTCAGAAGACTTAGGTAATCCTTACCCAGCACACAAGGGGACATAATGAAATATTCCCTCCAGTCTACAAGAGACTTAACAGATAGCATGTGTTTCACTTGCAATATACTATCTAAACTGCTCTGTCCATAAATTTTTCATTCTTTATCCATCTTCTAATCATTAGTCCTATCAGTTCTTTCTTACCATCATCAATTTGTAGTCTGCCAAACTCATCAGTCTTTTGCCTCAATTAACTCTCTCTGTCCTTCAGACTTCTCTACTCATTAATCTGTCCTCATCCATCTTGAAGTTCAAGTGTGTACAATTCTGCCTTCTCTGGTTGTTTCTGTGTAACTTCTATAAGTTTCCAGCCCTGTATCATCTTATCTTTCCATAGACATTTCCAGGTCTGCTCCAGGTTTGCCAAGTCATGAAAACTTCTCACGTTTTCATAAAGTAAATTTAGTTAGCCAAGGTGTCATTTAGCTCCAGCCTTTGTCAGTAGTGAACGCATTGGATATATTCTTCTTTCCATACTCATCTCTTGCTCTTCAGTCTGTGTAAGCTTACACAAATAAAATGTACATGGCAGGAGAGAGAAAATGAGTTGATAGGAGACAGCGGTGTGACATGGTAGCCTACTGTTTGTCCCCAACCAAGGGGAGATATTCTAGTTGGTCTCCAGACAAATACTGTGAGGTTATAATGTTCAAGGTTGATCCCATTCAAATCCCAGAGAGTCAGTCAAATACTTGATTTCCCAGGCCTCAGCCTTTGCTTACATTCTATTTTGGCATGGGTGTCATCCCTTTGTCCTTGCAGCCTGTCATAATAGGGATGGAAGATACCACTTTTCTATCTTTCTTGAACCATAACATAGAATAATCTTAAGTTAGGGCTGAAGAGGTGTTTCCACTGGGAAGATAAGAGTGGAGACTTGAATTGCTGGCAAGAATGTAGTTGGAATTGAGGTCTTTTACTTCAACATCAAGTAATTCCTGCATGATGAATCATTCCTTCTTTTTCTCCTCAGTCTTTTGAAGTAAAGTAGCTGCTGTAATTTGTGTTGTAGTTCATACTGCCTGGTTCTTCATCTTGCTCAGAGCACAGGATTTCCTTCCAGCTAAAGAGTGGCACTGAGTTCAAAAGCTCTTTCATTTTGTTTCTATATTGCTGTGCAGTTAATCCAAGTTCTCTAATAGAGGAAGTCCTGCATCATCTCCATCTCTCTAAGAAAAAAAAGAAATCCAGCTGAAGTGAAACACATCTTAAGCAGTAATTGGAATGAAGCTTTTTCTATGTCACTTCCTTGAATGTTGGGGAAATGATTTGTCATGAATTCTACCACATGCTCTGGATTTCCCTCTCAGAGCCTCTGCTTGAGAAAAGAAACAGTTGCGTGGGGGACATAAGGTGAACTTAAGTCTGTATCTTTGTTAGTTCCCATAACAATAAATCTTTTCTATTCCTAAAAATAGCATAAGGAAAAAATTGACTCATCTAGTAAACTAGAATTCATTTGCCAACAGTGGAGACTTTTCACACTAACAAGTTTACTAGAATGGAGAATATATATTAAAAAAAAAATATCATATTTTAATATGTGATGTAATATATTGCACTTTGATGCTTCTATTATTTTATGTGCCTGTTTGACCTCAGACAAAATAGTAAATTAAATACTTGATTTATATTTTTTTAAAGTGTTGTTCTTCTAGCTCTTTTCTTTCTGAAAAAGAACTGTAGAAAGGTAATAGAAAAAGCTTTGTTAATGCAGGATGCTGGCTGTGGTCATATATGTGCTAAGTTGCTGTTATCACACTTGTTAGTGTCCAGGACATTCTAGGAAAAAGCAAACAAATAAACAAACAAAAAAAGACTTAAGCAATGTTATTACAGTCTTCATTAAGACTTCTACACTTAAATAATTTGCTATTAGAAAGCACCAAAAAACTAAACATGAAAAGTAAAGTGATCCTCAAAATGATACACATCTAGGAGCAGATCATAACTACAGGAGGGGAATCAGTGCTGCCCTTGGCAAGTACAGAAATCTAACCAAATGGCAGTAGTGTATGTAACTCCCCCTTGCTCCAAGAACACAGAGTTCAGAGCAGAGTTTTGCTATGAACAACTGGGCAAAAACATCCTAAACTCATTTTGATCCCTTAACTTTCCAAATTGACTAACCTATTTCTAACTGCAAGTCCTGCCACACCCAGCATTAGTATCTGAAATGCTTTCTTTCACTCTCATTTCTCACCAGTGGTAGTTGTGACTCAGATAAATGAGTCTGTTAATTTATGCCTCAGATCCAGCCTCTTTGTGTCAATAATTTTATTAGTGATAAATGCATTTAGGGATATGACTTGGCTCTTTGAACCCGTGTTTGTGTTTTTATAGCTGACAACTGAAAAAAGAAATCTGTTGTCTGTTTAAAATTTAACTGGAACATTAAACATATTGTCTGCAGACAATTCTAACTGAATATTTGAATTTTTAAAAAAGTCAACTCCAGTCCCTAGGTAAACTTCTGATGCAGCTAAGTAATTTTGGCTAATAGCATATATGAATGTTTTTAAAATTAAGAAAAAAAAAAGAAGCTGTTATTGAAAATATTGCCTGCATGAGGTCTAAAGAAATTTTAAATGTATTGCTGCTTCTTTTATCATTGTATTGTAATCACGTTTGACTGCCTACAACATCAAAATGAAGCACTGAAAGAACTGTTTCCAGTAATTTCTTTTGTATGAGGTGTGCTGTTTATGGATGAAAGCAAGTCACACTTTTGAACTATCTATACTCTGTTATGAAAAGATAGGAATATTCCCTCTAAGTGAAATAAAAGAGGAATGAGAGAATGGAAAGTATGGCAGAAAGAATTACAGGGTCCAAATACGCTTCATCTTGCATGAAAATTAGACCCTGCAAGTTAAGATCTTTGTTCGTTGAAGTATTTTGGACTAACCCCCAGTTTACTGCCCCTGTGTGTTAGCACATCTTTTTGCAGAAAACAGTAAGGAGAGGATCAACACACAAAAAAAAAGTATTTTAAAATAATGATAACAACTGGATGGGAAGTAAAACCAAGAAGCATTCTTTTTGTTTTCTGAAGAGCATTTCCAAATGCTCTGTGGTAGTGGAAGGGAGAGTGTTCCATCATTTGAGTTGCCTTCAACACATTGCCCAAAAAAGGATTTTTAATTCCCTAGCTCCTGAAGAATGTGTAAAACAAGTTCTTTTTCTCTACCTTGGGGCAATATCTCAGCTGAAAAAGTTCCAAAAAACCCTCAACCCCTTTAATCAAATAAAGAGAACTCTGTCCCCATAATGGTTTTAACTCGAGAAATACAAAGCTTTCAATATTTGTATAGGGTACAAAGTTTAGTTCTGGGGCATGTTTGGGTCTTTTAATCTTAGAAGTTTTAGTAACAAATAGTAAAATGTACTAAGCATAAACAGCTAAGAGAAGAATGGGCATTTTCATGCCTTGCCATCATCTATATCCAGCTTTTATTTGATTGGAGAGAATTGCAGTGTTTCTATCAGTAGCTTATGTAATTAAAATATTTTTTTGGTATGTGTTTGTGTATAAATTGCCAATGTGTGAAATGTGCAATTCCTTTTTCTTTTCCTCACATTTTTTCTGTAATGTGAGCAATTATCCTGACTGTCAACTTTTTAAAGTAAAAATTCTCCCAGAATCTTTATTAAGAAAAGTTTGAAGTAGGTGATCTGAATGATTTTCTCAGGGTGGCCATGACTCCTCTCTCAGTAGCATTCCCTGATGTCATGTGTGAGAGAGCCAATGTGCAAAAACATACTTCACAACTGTATTTCTTTAAAAAATATATTTTAAATACAGTTAATTTAAATTCTACAACCTATTTTTCAGGAATGTTTATCCTAAATCTGCTAGACTAGGTTTCTGCTGCCATTACAGTAAATCTCTTCTTTATTATCTGAGCTCACAGACATATTCTTGTATTGGAAAAGGGCCCAGTTTGCCTGTAGGCTCAAATACACTCAAAATTCCTGATTTTTCCATGACAGAAAAAATCTTAGCAGCCCTTCCTTGGTTATTTCAGGACAAGTCATACTGAGTATGTATTTGTTTCACTCAATAAATGGCTTTAAGTGCAAATTCATTTGCACCTATTCCCATTGATTTCATGGTGGCGGTGAAATTGTTTTACTTCATGCAAGTTGCAACAATAAGCAGCACTTTAAGAGATGAAACCAGGCGAAACTGATCTTGATCTATGTCAAGGTCTGCAGAATATTTTAAAGCAAAATGTATCAATTTTAGTGTAGTATTTTTTGGAAGGCTACATCGTTCATAATATACTGTTGCTAAAGTACACTCTATGCCCAGCATTACTTGACTCTGACTAATGAGACCACAAATTCTGTGCTAATCAGCAGAGATCAAAAGAGGCAGTGGCCTTAACCTTGCATTGATCCAGAGTCAGCTCAACCATAGATGGATAATATTATTCAGAATGTTGTGGAGGTTTTGTGGTTTGTGGTTTTTTTGTTTGTTTGGTTGGTTGGTCGGTTTTTGTTTTTTTGGGTTTTTTTGGTATTTTTTTCCTGACAACAGGAACCAATTGTAAATCCTACAGCTTTTCTGCTCCTCTGCCTCCCATCACAGAGCAAGACATTCAGAGTGGGAATTGGTACACTTTATGGATAGGGGAATCATCCAGATTTCTTCTCACTGATCTCCATATGCCTCTGCAGTGCGTTTCTAATCTCAAACTACATGTCTTCTTATCCTGATGTCAGGAATAAGCTGTAATAAAGGCAACCATAGAGTATTTTTTGCAGTTTGATACGCAATAGTACTGCCCCGTTCTGCTGAGATGGTTGTGGATGACTGTAAAACTCTTTCTGGTCTTACTCTGACTAGAATATAAGACATTGGTTGGAGGAATGGTTCAAATCTCTCCAACATCTGTGGGAATGCTGGAAAATTTCATCTGACCTCAGTTACTCAGATTTTCATTGATTATTGTCTGAGCTTACAGCAATGAGAAGCATGAAAGCTTAAATATTTAGAATAGGCAGTGCATTTTCTGCTTGGGCTACCATAAGCATACTGACTTTATGCTGTATCCTGTCAAGTTCAAGGCTTCTGTCCTACTATCCAGGAAGCTTAATGTCTTTGGCTCAGGATATCCAGAAAATTTTCAAGCTCTATATATGATGTCTCTATCTTTCTGGCCTGGTAGAATGTGCTGAGTAAAAATTAAAGTACAGTATCTGTAAGAGATGAGACTTTGGAGGGGTACATGCAGCAGCACTGTGAAACTGCTTGTGCAAGAAGTTGGGATCCAACATCTAACTGCACCTCCCTTTCCAAATACAGCACTCCTCTGTGTTAGAGTCTCATCTAGATTGATTAATCAGCACAGAGAAGGCTTGTTTCTTTTAAGACTGTCTCTCATTCACCAAGGAGAAAGTTCAAGTGTAATAGGTGTTAATCACACCTAATCAGAAGGCAACAGCATGCTGCTATGCTTAGCGTGGTATAGAAGTCACATGCATGCATGCTGTGACAGAATGCCCTAAAGGTGGGATTGTACATCAATCTGCCTGCAGTTTCAGAGAGTGAAGAGGAAAGGAATGCATGCCAGGTTCCAGTTTTTCCAGACATGTCCTCCTTTTCTGGTACAACTGTTCTTTAGCAGGTGAGATGGAGGCCTTGTCTCCTTGTAGCCTAGCTTGTCTGCACAGATCCAGCCTGTTTCCTTTGTGCAGCACTAACCTGTCACAGGACTTGGCTCAACCAAAGTTTCTAAAAACAGTTGCAGTAGTGAATTACCTTAATCTTTTCATTGTACTGAGTTGCCAAATAGCTAGATGCAAGGTTCCATGTAGAGACTTTAGCGTGGGAGCTTTGTAATTCTTTAATTTTCTCAGAAAAAACAGAACAAAACAAAACAAACCAACTTTTCAATATCTAGGTCTGTTCTATCTCAAGTATGTTTGGGATAAAATACTGGCATTAGAAATATTAATATTATTGATCTTTTACAAGTTATTCCTTAGCTGTGCATTTTTAAATGAAGCTGTTTTCAGGTGAAGATAGTATCTTGTTACCAAATCTTATCAATAAGAAGCCATAAGAAAGAGTAAATGAAAAATAATGTCTATATGAAGCTTTTTACAAGGGAAGAAATAAAGTGCAAACTGATGCTCTGTTCCAAGTAGTTTTATCCTGATGTCAAAAGAAAGCATGATCAAGAAACTTAACTAGAATATGAAATATATGATCTGTAACTAAAACCACATCCCACTTTCAAGAAAAGCAAAAACAAGTGTACCTTAGGTGAGGTTCTTCTGTTTTCTTAATTTTAGTGGTTGTCATTATAAAACTTCTTTGTAAAAGTGGATCTTCATATTCCAGCTTTGACCTTTCAGCTCTTTGTGATAACAGATTATCCTTCATGTAGGAATAAGGCTGTTATTGTAGGTGGAACTTCAGCACTAGTTGGAAATTCAGTTGCTGAGCCTGCTCCTCCCTCTAGTGGAACAGAAACTCTCTTCATGAGTAGTTCTGGAGAAAAGTAATGGAAATATGTAATCTTGGCAATGTATGTTTCTTCCCCATAATTTCTTGAAATGACATAGAAAAATGAATGGATATGGATTGCTTCTATAGGCAGCTAAAACAAGTTGAATGCTGCCTCATCTGGACCACCTGTTAACTAAAGCCATTGCTGGAGTGCAGGACTGTTTTGTCCTGCTTTGCTTTTGGGAGTGTTTGATGATAGAGAGTATTCTGGATATGCGACAGCTAATTCTGTGTCTATGGCAGAGATGCAGCATCCTTGTCCACAACTCTGCTTCAAAGTAGTGAAATGCCTGTACAATACTCTTCATTTGCTCTGTTCCAGATTAAGAAACAGCCAACCAAAAAAAAAAGAAAAAAGAAAAAAAAACCAGTCATACAAACCAAGGAGGACAATCAGGTACAAACTTCCTGGTATTGAAGACTGAAGTGAAGCTAGTGAAGGAAGAACTCTTAAGGAGAAAATACTGCTTGAACACCCTTCAGTGCTGGGTTGAGAGTTGGATTGTATGATCTTTGAGGTCTCGTCCAAAAGGATGTTTTCTGCAATTCTGTAATTTAAAAAGGAAAAAAAAAAAAGGAAGAAGAAAAAGCAAAAAATAGGTCAGGAAACACAAAATCAAGCATCACTCATTCTTTCTATTAATTTAATTTTTGTTCAAATGTATTATTCCTGATGGAGAATAGAGGAGGTTTGCTATGAGAATGGAGAAAATACACTTCTCTTGGGTTCATGTATACAGTGTAATATGGATTTAAAGAAAAGAAGACAAAGCTGGGTGTACAGTTTCTCTATTAGCTACCAGCAATTTTCAGTGGTTGCCATGAAAAAAAAAAAAAAGGAAAAAAAAAAAGAAGAGTGCAATTTGAAAATGTAAAACCAAAGGTCTCTTATGTGCATGGCTCAGTAATGGCTGGCAAATGCTTGTTTGTGAAACTGAAGTCTACTCCCACCACCTTCATTACTAGTATTAGTCCATAACTTTCCTTTGACAGTTAAGAGACTAAAGGTTATCATAGCATTAAAGGGTCAAAAATGTCTGTGTATGTTAACAAAGTTCAGTGATACACTGTACTTTACTAATACGATGTTGAAATATGTTAGTGCCTTTTTAAGTTAGTTGCAGATCAAGCTACAATTTCATATTATTCTTGTGTAGGAGGGTCAATAGGAATTCCTTCACTAGAAGCAGATCTTCAGGAAACACCAATGATCTAGATTCTCTAGATCAGCTGAAACAGTACAAATTTGAATGAGATTTTGAATTTTTATGAATTTTGTCAATGTCTTTGAAGCCTGTTGTAAGTTTTTGAATTAAAAAAAAATGCTAAGGCAGGAATGCATTAAGAAACTAAGGATAATAAATAGGAAAGATATTGTACAGTACTTTGTATATGTTTTCTTAAGCATATTTTTCTTTAAGTGGCACATGATTTATAGAGGATGTCTGTGTGAGGTGTACCTCCCACCAGTAGCTTCTCCACATAGAGCAAGAACAGCTTATTGCAGCTGTCAGCTAATGAAATGACTCCTGCAGTTCAAGTACTTGCAGTTTTGGGCTGAAGACTGTGGTTCTGACATTTTTGGCAATGTATACTAATGTCCTTGTGGTAGAGGGTTTTCATTTTGTCACGATGTATATCTGCTGCAGTGAGCAAAGGCCATGAAGACTGAAATACCGGAAAACACTTTATCATTAATCTGCTGTTAATTTTTTTTCTTCTGAGAAGCAGAAAATCTGCCAAATTTTGTGCAGAACGTAATCTTAGAGGTTATTGCTGTTTCAATGTGTATGATTACTTTCTTAAAATGTCAAGCTTAAAAACGAGGTAGTGAGAGGCAGTTGAGATTGCCTTTCTGGAGGGCAGTCGCAGTCATCTACCCATGTTGAAGCCACGCTTTGGCTCTCTAGGCACAGGAGGAACTGTTCATGTTCATGTGATATTAGTACTTTAATTTGTAAGGCCTTTGGGTCAAGAACTGTCATCTTGAAGATATGATGCACCTAGATTCTTTTGAAAATTAACAAGTCTGAGTATTAAGCAAATGAATGGATAAGGTTGCTGGAAATAGTCTGACTCATTACTTCACTGTTTATGGCCGTGCATGTAATTAAAAAAAGAGATGACTGCCATGCTAGCACTTATACCTTATTTCTCTGAGTGTAAATGTACCTACAGACCTTTTATTACATTCTAACTGGAGGGACGGTGAATAATCTCAGCATGGTTGAGCAGCAAATGTTGAAGGATAATTGGATCTGCAGGCTAAGATACTATGAGCATGGAAGGTCTGGTAGGGAAGATTGATAGGCAGTTATTTTATATTGTGTTTGATATCTACTATTTGCTTGTAATTTTACGTGGGAGATAATTTACCTTTAAATGCTTAAAATTTTAAGTTTTGATTCAAATGAAAGATTGAAGTTATTATACCTAAGTCACATCTTTGTAGTCAGAAGCTTGTAAATAGAAAAAAAATCTTACAAGCCTTTAAATTGCGAAGCGATTTATACAATGCTTTAAAAAGGAATCTTTGAATGTAAAGTTCAAACATTGGTTTGGGGGTATTGAAGAATTATATGTCCTACAGAAACAGCATACTTGCTTATAGGTTTGGGTAGTTTTCCTTTTAAGTGAGAGTTCAGTGCATTCTTGTTATTAGAAGACAAATGAAAAAATACATCTGAAGTATTCTGAATGTGTTCTGACCTTCTTTAGCTCTTTACAAAGCTGCTAGTGGATTTATTAATTAATTTGTTTGTTTATTGAGTAAGGGTGGCTTGAACAAATGCAGTAAGTCTTCGATAATACTGTTATCCCTTAGTCTGCCCATTCTGTTTGCTTTTAATAAGAAATCTGTTCTTATTCATTGTTGTGTATCTTAGAATCATTGAATCGTAGAATGGTAAGGTTGGAAGGGACCTCAAAGATCATCTAGTTCCAACCCCCTGCCATAGGCAGGGACACCTCCCACTAGGACAGGTCACTAAAGGCTTCCTCCAACCTGGCCTTGAACCCCTTCAGGGAGGGAGCAGCCATAACCTCCCTGGGCAACCTGTGCCAGTGTCTCACCACCCTCACTGCAAAGAACTTCCTCCTAACATCCAGTCTAAACCCCCCCTCTGCCAGTTTAAAGCCATTGCCCCTTGTCCTGTCATTGCAAGACCTTGACACGAGTCCCTTCCCATCCTTCCTGTAGGCCCTCTTCAGATAGTGGAAGGCTACTCTAAAGTCTCCTGGAAGCCTTCTCTTCTCCAGGCTGCAGAGCCCCAACTCTCTCAGCCTGTCCTCATAGCACAGCTGCTCCAGCCCTCTGATCATCTTTGTGGCCCACTTCTTAGGACACTTAAAAGCTCAGGGTAGGATACTTTTATTTGCTTCTTTGCAAAGCTATTTTATTAAATACATATTTGATAAAGTCTATAGAGGACAGGAATATAATATGAATTACTCTCGGTCATGCTGTTACTCATGCTAGCCTTCACAGTGGTGTTGGCCAACATACATGTTGTCTGTTTGTAACATGTCTCTGTTTGTAACTGATCTTGGAATCTTATCCAGCTATACAGTTAAATTTGCTAGAGAGATTGAGGTCTCAAAGATAAGTCTTGCATAAGCAGCAGAGAGAGACCCAAGCTAATGTCCCTGCTGCCACAGTATCTATCTGTTAGTCTTACTGAACGATCGATCAGTGTGTACTTCTTGGCTGGCTAATGAGAACAGAGCAGCTCCAAATCAGTCCCAGATCTTTTCCTAGTTAGGCCCTCTGAGTGACTGTATCATGCACTGGTGGGAAACTGGGAAATGTGGAGCTGTCTTGACAATGTGCATCGTTTTCCACTGTGATTGGAAGGAAGTGGAATGAATTGTACCTGAGATTATTGTAATGGAACTGGAGAAGGGATTTAGACCTCAATCTGTAGGAAGGGAGGCTTCACTGCACAAATTGCTTATTGCAGTCATTCACAGGATCCACCTCTTAAATTTTTCAGGAGAAGCTGATTTATCCATTTTTCAAAGGAGAGGGATGAGGGGAAAAATTTAAAAAAAAAAAAAAAGTGTAGTCTGTTGTGGTTTAGATTTACACCCCAACAAACTGGAAATTTACCCCTCAGAGTAAATTTACCACACTCAGAATTTTGAGTTAAATGAAACTGTATTTGAAAAAGTAGATTAAATAAAAATAAAAAAGGATAAAAAGATAAAAAGTAGAATAAACATATATAAGGTATATTTAGTTCAATAACAATGTAATACCCTCTTGTACAATATTGCAGCTCTCTTCTTCCCACCCTGTACCTTACAAAGCCAAGATAGAATGTGGTCTGCCTGCATGCAAGGTCAGGAGCAGAGACAGAGAAGCCAGAAGCCAAGCAGAAGGTAGCCAGAGAAAGAGAGAGCAGGCTTGTAATACAAAAGATAAGATACTCACCAGTCCAATGGAATTAGATAAACTTATCTTATTACTCTATGTCCAATCCCCAAAACTGTTTATTCTTTAGACTGGAATTCTCTGGAAAATTTTATTCCTATTTACAATTAAGACAGTAGGCTAAGGCACTAGCCCTAAACTGTAACAAGTCACTGTCAATAGTAGTTCCTGAAAATGTGAGAACATTCTCTGAGTTCGCTGTCCTGAAACATCCATAAGCTTTGACTGTCTGTTGCCCAGGGAGGTTGTGGCTGCTCCCTCCCTGGAGGTGTTCAAGGCCAGGTTGGATGAGGCCTTGAGTTGACCTGTACTAGTGGGAGGTGTCCTTGCCTATGGCAGGGGGTTGGAACTAGATGACCCTTGAGGTCCCTTCCAACCTTACCATTCTATGATTCTATGATTACAAATGCATCTACTAAACCCCTCTATTGCAATAAGAGACATTCTTTGAAACAGTTCTACTTTGGAAGTTGAGACTGGATGAAATGTGAAGTATTTAGCCTTTATCACTGGGAGAAAAGAGAGTTGCAGTATCTTTAGCTGTTATCATTCATTGTTAGTATCTTAAATGAGCAGTGCAAAATTCATAAAGGTGATTTTTCACTTTAATAGACATATTTAATAGTGACTCTGAATCCTGCTTTGAGCAGTATGATGTAGAATATTACATATATTTTGCCTGCCCTGTTGCCTTTCCTTTTTTTATTTTTTTCCTTTTTTTTTTAACCAGTGTTTAAAAAAAAAAAAAAAAAAGGTAATGTTTGGGATGTGAATCACAGAACGCCAGAAAGGTTCAACCTTTCTGGGTGATTGTGTAGTTTAAATGAAGTGGCCCAGCACCCTGTCAAGCTGAATCTTAAACCTGTCCATTTTAAGAGGGTGCTCTGCTACTCTTGGGAGATTATTCCTATGTCTGTTCACATTGTGAAAACTTTTCTTCTGGATTGCAATCAGGATCTCCCCGGGAGTAATTTGTACCAATTACCCCTTGTCTTTTCCATGTGATTCCTTATGAAAAGGAAAATATTCTCTTCCACTTCTATAATTGTATTCTGTACATGTTCTATTTAACTATCTTATGACTGAAGATTTT
Organism: Ramphastos sulfuratus; assembly: GCA_013399055.1. Taxonomy (NCBI): domain Eukaryota; kingdom Metazoa; phylum Chordata; class Aves; order Piciformes; family Ramphastidae; genus Ramphastos; species Ramphastos sulfuratus. The sequence continues at coordinate 162,726 of WBNM01021413.1, read as the reverse complement.
GGTGTTCCTTCCAGGCTTCAAACTGAAAGGCTCAAACTATTGAAACTGAAAGATACAGAACATGAGAGAGGGAATATGAGCTTCAGCCTTACTCTTTGGTTTAATTCCTGTAGCAGGTACCTGTGATGCAGTCCTTGTATTCAGTCTCACATGTTACATAGTAATTGGCACCCAGGACTTTCTGGGAATTGAATTAACCTTTGGCTGGAGAGTTCCTGTTGAAAAATCTATAATCCAGAATACCATCTTGTTGCACAGCATTGTCATGGAAAAAAGCCTAAGCGAGTTCGATAGTGTTGCTCAGTGTTTCACAAATCTTCTTTGCTACATTAGTAATTGAGAGGTAATTCAAAAGGCCTGCATTAAACTTACTTGAGTTCATAGAAAATTGGCTTTCCAGTCAGATGTAAATTACTGCTTTGCTTTCAGGCCTGTCAACCACTATTATCAAAACCTCGCTATACACACTTCTAGTACTCAACTCTACTACTTTTACACCTCTGAAAGTAACATCTGTATGCTTATGATGTTTCTAGGCTAACAAAAAGATAATAGCAAGGGTGAGGGATTTTTTTGGGTGTTGTTTTGATTTGATTTTGTTGGGGTTTTTTGCTGTTTTGGGGTTTTTGGGGTTTCTGTGTGTGTGTGGTTTGGGGCTTTTTGTTTGTTTGGTTTGTTTTGGGTTATTTTTGTTTGTTTGTTTGTTTCCTAAGGATCGAAAGTAACTAGACTGCATTAGAAAACAGTCACATAGAAATGCTGTTTTCAAATATCATTTAGTTTTAAGCAAGACCCTGAAGTTGAAGATGCATATGCAGACATTGTAACTAGTTGGTTTAGTTCATTTACATGCAAAAGATGTTAGTGTGGTAAAAACCTGCCAGATGTGGACAATCTCCTAATAAGCATCATGTCCAGTAATCAGTATGTGCAAGTTTGGGTTGGGTTTTTTAATTTGTTTGGTTGTTGGGTTTTGGTTTTTGTTTTTTTTTTTTTTTTTTTATTTTTTTTTTTGGGTTGTTTGGGTTTTTTTTTTTTTTTTTTTTGGTTTTTTTTGGTGTTTTTTTTTTTTTTTTTTTATTTTTTTTTTTGGGTTGTTTGGGTTTTTTTTTTTTTGTTGTTGTTGTTTTTTGGGTTTTTTAATTTATTTGTTTGGTTTTCCCCCTTTCCCCTGTACAGCATCTTGTGTGCCTTCCCCATGGCCCCCCAAAAGCAGGGGAAACAACGTTACAAAGTAAGCTTACCAGCTTCACACCTGGTAGAAATCTGTACAGCTATCTGATTTCTGTAGCCAATGGACAGCAGTTTCAGATCCATTTCTTTGTCTGGAGGTTGAATTTAGAAGTACTAGGTGGAATTTAAGAGACCACAAAAAAATAAAATATATATATATATTTCAGCATGATCAGAAGGAAAGCAATGCTGCTGGAAACGTAGAAGGAAGTGTTGCTTGATTGACAGAGGCTACATTTTTAGATTTTGTTTGTTTCTGAATGAATTTTGAGAAAAACTCAGTGGTACCAAAGACACAGTGGTAGTGTGTGGCACCATGTTTAGCATGATGTAAATGTCCATTCCTTCTGCAAAGTGCTTATGGATAACAACATGCTGATTTCCATTGATCTCTCTGGCAAGAGATCAGTAGGGATGAACAGTTTTGAAGTAATGGGGGTGATAATAATGAGTGCATTTCTCCACATGTGAAGAAGTGGCTGTGTTGTTGTTTTGGTTTTTTTCCCCTTGGATGATGTGGTCTTGGGAACTGACTGCTGGAGCTCGCAGAAAAAGTTTTAATAAGTAAAACAACAGCTAGTGAATATGCAGAAAGGTTCTGGTAGATGTTTATAAGAAAAAAAAACAAAAAAAAAAAAAACCCAGGAAAAACAAAAAAAAACCCCCCCCCCCCCAAAAAAAAAAAAATCAAACTTCAAACCTGACAACTTAGACTAAAAATTAAAAGATGTGCTGAACATATAGAGCAAATTTAATGGGAAAAAACCAAACCAAACCAAACAAAAACCAACCAGAACGAGACAAACCAAACCCCCCCAAACAAGCAAAAACAGACCACCAAAATAAACTAGTATCAACTCTTTGCATCCTTCTTAGACAGTAATTTTAAAAACTTTAGCTTTGGGAATGAGAAATTTGAAAAGCCAGTATACTATGAATGGAAAAATAAATTACTGCAAATTCATAATTATGAAGATCTGTAATTGATTTCAGTGTGGCAGAATTATTATCACTATTTGTAGTAGCAAAAGTGTATTTTCTAATTCCTCAGCTGAAAGAAGTCACTCCCATTATATGTGGGTTAACAGCTGCTAGTCAGAATACTGGAATTTGTGTGAGAGCTGTTGAAAGACATCATAGTTATTATAATTAGTGGTGAAAGAATAGAAAATAAATAAATAATCCCTTCATTTATATTGACAGAAATGAAAAATCTTAGACCAAATTATTCCTGTTTTCCAAATTTATAATGAATAAGTGTAGCAATTGATTACTTCTTTTGCATTCCCTCTGTTGTACCACTAGCTTTATTGATTGGTTTCAATTAATGTATGCCAACAAGTAAATTAACATAGCACCTGAGGCATAATTCTCTGGTGGTTCACATACACTGACTTCTTACTATGCTTGCTGTTTTAACTCCTACTGAGCATATTGCTGGGAGCTACAATATTTTTCAGTCTGGACACGGACATTACCCATGGCTCTAATGACAGGTCATTTACAGCAAACCCATGTTTCACTGCAGAGATGTCTCTCTAAGTGACATCTTATCAATGGCAATTCAATTAGTCAACCTTAAGACTTTGAGATATATTTCACACTGTGTCACACAACACTAACTGTTTTGCATTTTAAATGTTAGCTTTTGTCATTGTTATATTTCTTTACTATACATAAAAAATACATTTTCAGTACAATTCTTCATTCAGAGCTCCACTGAAAACATTTTCTGTGTTAAAACCAACTGCCTTCATTCTCAACAATGCTGTCAGCTGATAAGACTTGTGGACTTGCACTGTGGACAGGAGCTTTTCAAAGCTGGTGCTTTGAATTAGTGTATTAATTATATGTTAATTACTGTAAATACCATATGATTCTGAGTGGCTGAAATATCAGTGCATCTAAGTGTCTAAAATATTCAGCTACTGCAATATAAATAGCATACAAATGTAAGTACTACTGTGGTGGACAAAATCTATACATACAGACAGAAATAGAAGGGTTTTAAAAAGTAGCAGGCAATTAAAGCCCAGCCTTCTTTTTTTTTCTCTTGGATACTTACACAATAAAGACATCCTAATAAGACATGGTCTTACTCTGCATCAGCCACCTGAACTCCTAGGGGTAAACCAGTTTGCTTTCTTTAGAAGGTGGTTGCATGCTGCAGTCCTTGGGAAGGTATTTTCTAGAATATCTACTGTAGCACAGTGCAGTTACATTGTTCTTCAGTGTACAGTCCTGTATGTACCACACATACTCTCTTCAGTACACATAAACATAAAGCAAAGGGAATTGTGTTCGCAGGTTGTGCTACGTAAAACCCCGAGCAACAGTGCACGTGGTTTTTTAGTATGGGCTGTAGATGCATACTTGAAACTGTCTTTTAGGAAATGGGCAACAAACCCGAGTTTAATAAAAACAAACAAACCTGCTGGTTGTACAAGGTCTCTAAAGTAACATAGAAATCTTGAATATGGAGCATTTAATCTCCCTAAATTCTGTCTTCCAATTTCACTTTAGTCAGTGTGGACGACTAAATACGCAAACCCTTTGTTCCCCCTTAATCGTATGTGTGAAAAATTATATGTTTCTCAAACTTTCAATCATACTAAAATGTTTCATGGGGCTGTATTTTCTTAATCCTAAAAGAATGTTTTCCCATGTTCATGCTTGAGTTTGTTCATGTAGCATCAAGGAGTCATAATTTAAAGCTAATTTTGCCATTGTTGCTGAGAAATAGAGCATGCTTGTTATTGATGTGGAGAAAGTATTGTTAAGGCAACTCAGCTGATGTATTTGGCAGGACTGTAAGCTAAATGTACAGATAGTTTCTCTGATAAGCTATGTGATATTACAGAACATCCAACTTGTTTACAATTATATGCAACATCTAATTAAGTATTCTAAATTCCATACTAAAATAGTTCATACTAATGAACTATTTTAACTACTTTCAGTTTATTGAACCACTGTTCTGAGATCATTTTTTTTATGGAGGGGAAAAAAACTCTAAGACTCATTAAAATATTTTAAAATTGAATTAGACTGAAGTTTTTTTAACATAGTGGGCAAATAAATCCTGACAGAGGATTCGTAGTAAACAAAGTGAACTCATGAAGAAAACAAATAAATGATACTTACCAATATGTGCTAGAAACAGTTTTAAAAAAAAAATGTATGTTAGTAATATATACATGTTTATGTGCATATATGTGTGGGCATACACACATTTTCAGGGTGCATCTTTGTTAGTGTGTTAGTCTGAACCAAGAATATGCTTTTGAAGTGCATATTTTCTTTTGTTTCTTATTGTGCTTTGGTTTACGTCATGTGGAGCTTTTGCAGTGCCTCAACTTGATTCCTTTCAGATGAAACTAGGATTCAGATTTGGAAGATTTAGCACACTCCAGGAGTGTAACTAATGCACTCCAGCTGCAAATGGGCATTCAGTCCATAGGGCCAGACTAGAGCTAATCTGAAATAAAAAGCCTTGAAAGGTGTGTATTATGGACACGTGTTGTCAGCATCAGCTGTTTTTCTCTATAGGGTTGCTGCTATCCATCCATAAACTGTTTGCTAACCTAGACATAGCCTTTGAATTCCTGTATATTAATTATTTTATTTACTCTATTTTACTTTTTTTTTTTAATGTATTTTCCTCTCTGTAAGGGAAAGGCACTATTCCTACACAACTATAGCAAGCACTTCTGTAGTACAGCACAAAATAAATATATACAGGTATTCAGTGTGATAGCTGCTTATAACATCTTCATTAGTTTACAATATTGGTATACTGCCTAACCTTCAGGATCTGGATGCCACAGCAGAGGCTTACATCTGTGACCTGAGCCATCTCTTGCTTTAAAGGCATTAGCCTTTTAAAAGCTTATCATAGAATCATAGAATCATAGAATGGTAAGGTTGGAAGGGACCTCAAGGGTCATCTAGTTCCAACCCCCTGCCATAGGCAGGGACGCCTCCCACTAGTACAGGTCACTCAAGGCCTGGTCCAACCTGGCCTTGAAAACCTCCAGGGAGAGAGCAGCCACAACCTCCCTGGGCAACCTGTGCCAGTGTCTCACCACCCTCACTGTAAAGAACTTCCTCCTAACATCCAGTCTAAATCTTCCCTCTGCCAGTTTAAACCCATTGCCCCTTGTCCTGTCATTATCCTGCAGTTTGTTTATAATTCAAGTTACTGTACAGTACTACTAAGCTAGTTAGGACGGTGTTGGAATATGCCAAACAGTCCTAAAATCCCTGATGCTGAACTTAATCCCTTGCTCCAAAGTAAAAATTCCAATGTGAATAGTATTTCCTATCATTATAATGAGAAATGTTACAGATTTGTAGTTATGAGTATGCATTACCTTCAGTAGAAACTGCTTTGTAGAGCACATTTGCATGTGCACAAATTTTAAGGCCCAAACATACTTCTTTCACGTCTCTCTAAAGGAGTTGGTTTTGTTACTTTGCTATTTAAAAATGCTTTGCTTTCATGCATTTGATTAAAGTTGAATCACTGGGGAATATTAGCCCACATGACAAAATCATCATGTAATTTGGCAGAAGCATAGCACAGTTGACAGAGCCTGCTTAGTGAGAGCCCCAGGACAGAGCTAGCAGAGGGAATAAATTCACCTTTGACCAGAAGCAAAAGTGATGCCTTTTGGATTGAGAATTAAAGCTATGCTGTAAAACGTTCCATCTGCTCCAACACCAAGCATTTAAATGCTTGCCACAAGAGCACTGAAATCTGAGCTGTTCAGAGATGTATAATAAATTATACTATTGCTTATATCCTTAAAGTGAAATTACTCAGCTATTCCCATATTCTGAAAAACCTAAGATTGTGTGCTTAACTTGATTTATGTAAAGGGTAACTTACTGGGCCTCAGCAGTAGGAAAAATGATTTCTTATGACTTTTAGTGATTCTCTAAGTAAAGTTGTGTCTCTAGTCTTGGATGTCCAGTAACCATTTAAAATAAAAATATCACTGTGATTTCAAAAAATAAGAATTTCCAAGAGACACTGCTGCTACATAAGGTTTGGGTTTGGTTTGGTTTGGTTTGGTTTCCAAGGAGAATCAATATATTTAACTTCAGTGACTTCTGTTTGCCATGTTGTCCCATTTTGAAATGAGCATTTTTTATTTTTAAGGTTATAACTGTGGCTTTTTTATATATGGTTTTTTTGGTTTTGTTTTTTTTTTAAGTCAGTTTATAGATATACTTGTTTAGGGTTTGGTCTTGCTTCTCCTGCTCACGTCAATAGGGAAAGTGAAAAAAACAGACAATGACAAAACTGCTGTTAGAAATGAATGGGAGATAAATCAGCAATGTATTGGCAGGCAGAACTAGCAGCCTAAGGCAGCCTAACGTGAAAAGATGTTCTGATATAACAGTAAGAAAGAAAATTTTCCTAGTGTATTTTTTTTGTTTCCTCCATTGCAACTTTTCTTGTGTGTATTCTGCTTTCAAACTTCATTTTGTGACCTTGTATTGTTTGACTGGAGCCATGATAAGTTCTGGCTCTCAGCTTTTATAAGACCACTTAGAAAGGAAAACTTTGGCTACAAAGCATGCCAAAATCATGGGTGTTTCTACTGAATGAATTAACCTCAGAATAATCCCCAGTTAATCTCCATTCATGACCTAAATGGATATATCTCAGGAGAAAGCAGACCTTCAGAACCAAAATATGCATATTAAGAACATGTGTGTTGTATTTCATGTTTAATTTAATCAAGATGTTAAATAGCTCTAATATGCAACAAAAATACACTAGTTTTTGTTGGAGAGATTTCTGGAGTTGATAGTGCATATATGGCATTGTCTATGCCAATAACTTGTCTATAGGTTGCTCGTTTAATGTTTATTCAGAAAAAAAAAATAGCTTTGCTAACAAAATTTTAAAAGAAAAAAAAAAGCTTTGCCTCCAACACAAGAAGGACATGGAACTGTTGGAGCGAGGCCAGGGGAGGGCCACGAAGATGCTCAGAGGGCTGGAGCAGCTCTGCTATGAGGACAGGCTGTGAGAGTTGGGGCTCTTCAGCCTGGAGAAGACCTTGTAGTAGCCTTCCAGTATCTGAAAGGGGCCTACAAGAAGGCTAGGGAGGGACTATTTACAAGGTCTTGTGATGACAGGATGAGGAGTACTGGGTTTAAACTGGCAGAGGGGAGATTTAAACTAGGGTTTAAATCTAGGGAAGAAGCTCTTTACAGTGAGGGTGGTGAAGCACTGGAATGAGTTTCCCAGGGAGGTTGTGGCTGCTCCCTCCCTGGAGGTATTCAAGGCCAGGTTGGATGAGGCATTGAGCATCCTGTTCTAGTGGGAGGTGTCCCTGCCAATGGCAGGAGGTTGGAACTAGATGATCTTTGAGGTCCCTTCCAACCTAAACCATTCTATGATTCTAAAATAGTACATGAAATCTGGTCATGATTTGTGAAATTCTTTTTCCTCCATCCATCCATTCATCAAATCTTGGGCTATTGGTTTCCTAGAACTACAGGACCACTAAAAGGTTAAGAAAACACATCTACAAAACAAATAAACCAAAACCCAAGTGAGGTAGTAAAGTTAATTTGGCTAAATGGTTATTTATTTTTAAGTCCACTTGCTGTCCATATGTGTTACAGGGACTATTCCATAATATAGTCTACTTTCTAAATGTTAACATTTCAATCTTGCATTCATAATTTAAGTGTGCTTCTCTTTGTTAAATTCTCAAGGATTACAAAAGCTGTACTTTTGTGAAAGTGTAAGCTGAATGTATAAGCAGCTGCGTGGTTGAAATAAGTGTTCACTGCAGTTAGCACAAACAAATTCTCACTGAATTTTTGAAACAAAACAAAATATTTGTGCTCTAGGCAGCAACTTCTATCAGAAATTCAGTTAAATGTTGGATAATTTTCATTTTAGAAAAGAAAAAAATCACAAATTACAGCAGCAAGTGTGTGTCTCTGTTAGGAAGGGGTAATTAATTACGGCAAGGTGATATTTTTAAAGTATTAATATAGTTTATTAATATTAAATATTCAGAACTCGCAGCACCCCGATCACCAAAATAATAATAATAACAATAACAGGTTCTTGCATCATTAGGAAACTATGTACAGGTTATAATATAGGATCTAGAAGTAACTAATGAATATATACATTAATTGAACTTGATTAAACTGGCAGAGAAGGCTTTGCGGTCAGTATACCGCTTGCGGCCAATACTCTGCTTGCTCACTAGATGGACGCAAGGAGCAACTTTCTGCTTATGGCAGAAGGCAATTAACAATTACAAGAGGCTTTTGGTATTTACTCACAAAAAAAATATTATCTGACAGTACCCAAGGCTCGTGGTGGGGTTGCTGTCAGTAGCCGTCAGAGGCTTTAGAGTTTCCCCAGGCTTCTGGGCTCTGGAGAAAGAAGACAGACCTTTCCTGGCTTTCTGGATCATCTGTGTCATCTCCAGGGCCTCTGTCTGGGCAGAGGCTTTCAGGTGCAGGCAGTTGTCTTGTGTGCAGTCTGGGCACAGTGTCACGCTGGCTACGCAGGCAGAATGGGTGGAGGTATCAGAGCCTCAGCTCAGGATCAATGAGGCAACAGGTAGNCAGAGAGCACAATGTGCTACCTGCTCATCCTTTATATCCATTTCAGCCCGAGACTGATGGGCCTTTGGACTTAGATTAGCCAATCAGGATGGCAGTTTGCCCAGTTTGCCCATATTAGGTGAAGCTGGGGATTTTGTCCCCTTGCCTGTGGCCACCATCCCCCAGCAAAGAAGGAGGGGGAGCAGGGGAGCATGCCCGGGCAAGACAGGACATGTACAAGCCCCCCTTGGCCTTTTTAGGCCTACCATAACAGTCTCCCACAACATCCTGGTAGATAAGCTCAGGAGATGTGGCAGAGATGGCTGGTCTGTGAAGTAGATTGAAAACTGGCTCCACAAGAGAGTTCAGAGAGTTGTCATCAATGGCACAGAATCAAGTTGGAGGCCTGTAGCCAATGGTGTTCACCAGGGATCAGTTTTGTTCAAAA
>WBNM01021413.1:130598-142973 GCA_013399055.1 Ramphastos sulfuratus | reverse complement strand
CCTGGGCCCACCTCTGCAGCCTGTCCAGGTCCCTCTGGATGGCATATCCCTGGCTTTTGCAGGTAGAGATAAGGTGATGCATGAACAGCAGTCTGCCATTGGGTAATAGAGAAGCAGCAGAAAGAAACTTAGAAAACAGATCAGTTAAAATTATGGCTTTGAATGGAAAGTCTGTCAGGCAGAGAGCAGCTGTGGTTGCCAGGAGCCAATCCACTATGTCAGGACAAACCGGGAGACAAACATTTTGTTAAGAAGCTGGAAACTATGGTATAGCTCCTTCTTGCCCCACTTGCTGCTCCAGAAAGCTTTTTGATATAGCCTCCTGCTAGTATTGGCATCCCTGCACTAGCTGCAGTCTTTTACTCTCCTGTCAGCAGCTCTTCAACATTGTGCTGTTTGACCTCATCAGAAAGATCCCACACTAAAAGGCAAGGTGATGTGCCCTTGGCTTTGGCAATCAGGACCATGTACCAAAGGTGGAAATAACACCCTAGATGGATGGTGCTGCTGTACGTGCCTGACCTTCTCTGTTAGTGACTTTAGAGCACTAGAAAATAAAGGCGAGCGTGAATACAGGTAAGCGGTGTGCTGTAAAGTGGTGGTGTCTTGTACTACATTCCTGCAGCTGTTTTATGCCTATGTCTTGAAGCAAATATTGACCAAAGAAATAGCAGAGACTAGATCTAACTTCAGAATAAACATGTGTGGACTTTTACTCCACAGAAGGTGTCACCAATGCCACCTCAAGAACTCCTAATTCAAGAGTGTTATGATTGGAGGGTATCATTTACTACCCAGTTACTCTTTTTTTTTTTTTTCTTTCTTGTTGAACATGTTAGTACTGCTGAGAATGACTACGTTTTACCTACTGTGCCTCTAATATTTTTATAGACTATACTAGTGGGTAGAGATTGAGTTTTCTTGTAACTTCGTAACTTCTTCCTCCAACCTCTTTTGTGAACCTGCTGTCAAAAACTTGGAAGCAAAGCTGAACTGCATTTATTTGTCCTCTGTAGGCCAAAGCATGTGGACTCTGCAGTAAATAATCATTGTCTGGCTGGCTTTATTGAGCATCCATGTCAATTCATCCTACAAAATTTGCTTTTTGTGTACTACAAAGTCTTTTTACAGCATCTGGGACCTAAGTATGAGTGTACTAATACCAATACTTGAGATAAACCTTTAACAGATCATCCCCCTGACATGAGAAAACAACTGCTTGATATATTCCATGAAAAAGCCTCTTGTGTCATTGAGAAGTGAGTTCCTACAAGGGAAAGGATGATCAAGAAGTAAGATCCTACAGGGAAATCTAGAAAATACTGCCTCCCCCAGTAAAATCCTTTGTGGTAGTTGCATTTATTTGAAAATTAATCACTTATATTTACCAACATAATAAACCTCAATAAATAAAATAATGGGAAATGATTTATGTCCTGCATACTCATTTTGGGTATTTTTAGGAGGTTTCTAGAAAACACTACCTTGCTAAATTAATCACCTACAAGAATCATAGTATAGTTCTTTTTGCTAGTATTTGGTAAAAACAGGCACGACTGGGTTATACAGGTAGTGCTTTAATGCAAAGAGAACTTTCTATCCTTCCATACCCCAGGACATCTTTTCATGTACCATACTTTTGTTGCAGGGCAAAATAGTTTAATGTCTTTACTATCTGTGTTAAAAGATTAATGAAACTCTTAAAAAGAAATATGCAGTGAGAACTCTGTGTGCCAGTGCCTCCAGAACATGATTTCTGTGGGTTTCAGCTACATATTAGCCCTGCTTATGTGAAACAGAAGCAGCCTTGCCTTTTTCTGAGAACTTCATTCATAGTGATTACATGTTCTGCTTGACTGACAGTTTGTGGTAGGGCAATTCATTAAGGTAAACTGAATTCTGAAAGGGGCGGGGGGGGAATATATCTTTGTACACGAGTGTGAATTATGGAGAAATAGCATAATGTACATGCTTATACTTTCCAGAATGTATAACAAAGAACATACCTTTTTTTGAAACAACAAGGGTAATTTCATGTTTGAAATGACAGAGTTAAAACTCAGTGTAGAATTAAAAGCAGCACTTTTTGCATCCTCATTAGCAATCATGATTGTTCAGTCGATAGCGCGCAGGAGAAGTGACACAAAAACCTGCATCACTGCCGAAGCAGACAGGATATTGACATTTAGACAAATGCTTCAAACATGCTCTGCTTATGCTTCTAGTTTTAATATTAAAAGCTAGTCGGGGAGCTTGTCTTATTTTGTCCTTCCTTATCATTTTATCATTCATGCACAGCAAACAGGGTGGATCTTTTTTGTTATTTTCTACATAAAGGAGAGTCACAAACCTGCCAAATCCTCCTTTTCTTTTAAAGAGATTGATTGAAACCTCTGTTATATTTGGGGCTTGGTTGAATTTTCAATGATCTCCATTTTTAGGAGCATGGATAATAGCCAGAATAACCCCCAAAAAAGCAACCTACCAGGATTTCTTTATCCTAATGATTCATATCTGAAACTTTTCAGCAGCACTTTTGATAGAATTTGTTTCTGCACTGATTTTTTTTGGCAGAGGGGGAAAGTTACATTGTATGAAAAGATGAAAAATGTAGCTAGTTGATATATGCCATCTAGCTTTCAGCTGCAGCTCTGGCAGGGTGGGGGTCACCCAGGGCTAGCTGTAAGAGTCTACCTGGATTCCCTGGTAGGTTTCTGCTGCAGCTGGTAGCTCAGCCATAGCATCGCCCATGGAAGCTGCTCCATTTCATCAAGGATACTTATGCAGATGACAAAGAGAAGCAGTTTCTCTCTAGGGGTTCAGGTACTTAGTAACAAGCAGGGGAAAAGCATTTATTCATAACAGTGTTTCACAGTCATCTCTTCTATTGCAGAATGAGTGCTTGTGTAGCCAGGTAGAAGAGCTTCTCTTATCTCTCTTTCCACTTGGCTTGTCCTTCTGCTGCTTCTGTGGAAGAGTACACTGAATTCTTTCAGCTGCTGAGACTGCGAGTGCCCTTACGGCAAACCATGCTGTTGCAAACCAGGTATATGAGAGAGGTGATAATTTCTTCAAAAAAAGAAAAAGGAAACTTTTGTCAGTGGTCCTGTCTGTCCCCAATGAGGAGCTATCAGCCGCAAGCCACAAGCATCGCAGGCACACCTCTGCTAGAACCTCAGCAGTAGGCAGTGGGAGCTTTTGTTCATATGTGAACACAGGATCTGTAAACTTGCCTTCAAGTGTGTTCCTCAGGGTGAGGACCTTGGGCAACTTGTGTGCTGAAATATCTCTGTGAGTTTTGAGTTACTGCAGGTAGGAGAAGTAGTAAGATGACAAGTTCAAGGTGTGTTTGGCATTCACAGAGACCAACATTTAGATACCTTGAGGATTTTAATATTAGAAGCTCAGGTATCAGTGGATGACGTACCAAGATTTAGTTGTGCTGGTGTTCCAGGAATAAAGACTTTTGATGAAGCAATCAAAGTCTTTCCATGGATTAACCATACTTTTCTCACACACTAGTGTGGTTGTCTGTTTGGCTTTTTTTCTGCTTCCTATTTCTGCCCTTTTTTTTTTTTCACCAGTGTTTTGCAAGACCCTGACTTGAACAGGAATTATCTTGCTAATCTCAGAAAAAGCTAATGAGATTTGAAAATATGTAATGCGTAGTTAAAAACATAAAATATTTGCAAGGTAGTCAACTTTCAATGGCACTAGGGAATTACCAGTGTTGTATTTTGTGATTCTCTGTGAGTTAATGAAATATTAAGGATGCATGATTGTGGTGAGGTTGTGCTTTCTTATTTCATAAGAATGATGATTCTTTGACTAGTTTTCATGCTGTGTTCAGATCCTTGAAAGTTCATATGGCCTTAGTGAAGGACATACTGACCAAAAAAAAATATATTCTGGATGTATTATCTCTGCTAAAAGTATTTGAAGAGGTATCATTCATTATAAGGAGTGATTTGGTTTTGGTGCTTTGGAACCATGTGATTCATAGAATATTCTTCTTTGTGAAGATGTCAGAGGTACTATAGTCTTTTGTTTTAACATCAGGTGCACTAAATGTGGCTTTAACCTACTTGACAGACCCACCTAGACTTGGAAGAGCAGCCCTGGTTAATTTATGTGCGTAAACAAAATGGAAATACTTTTGAATCCTTGCTTGTAAAATTGGCATGCTTGGCAAAACCCAGATTTCATCTGAGCACTGGGAAAATAATTAAACAAAAGGAAAACAAAGTTACAGACTTCTAAAGTCATAGAACGGTAGGGGTTGCAAAGGACTTTCAGACATCAAGTCCAATCCCGCTGCAAAAGCAGGATCACCCAGGGCAGGCCGTACCAGAAACTCACCCAGGTGAGTTTTGAAAGTCTCTAGAGAATTAGACTCTGCAGCTTCTCTGGGCAGCCTGTTCCAGTGCTCTGTCACCCTCACAGTAAGGAAGTTTTTTCTCATGTTGAGGCAGAACTTCATGTTCCCATTTGTGTCCATTACCCCTTGTCCTATCACAGGGCACCACCAAAAATAAGCAGGCCTCCTCTTCACATCCACCCCTTAGATATTTGTAAGCATTAATAGGATCCCTTCTCAGTCTTCTGTTATTCAACCTAAAGAGCCCCAGGACTCTCAGCCTTGCCTCATAAGACAGCTACTTCAGATCCTTAATCTTCCTTGTAGCCCTCCTTTGGACTCTCTTAACATTTCCCTATCCCTCTTGAATTGAGGAGCCCAAAACAGGACACAGATGTGGTCCCATTAGGGCAGAATAGTTTTGTCTTTTAAGTCTTTGCCTTTTATTTTTTTTCTTCTGTGTTATAACTTTCATCACTGTTAATTCTTCAGCTCCTTTGAGGGCAAAGTCCATACTCCATTTCTTGCGGATCACCAGAGAGAGGGTTTCTAACTGATACACTTCTTGTGAACATGGGCAGTTATCTTTTCTCCTTTCTGCATCTTTGGCTTTTTTTTTCATTTTGTTTGTTTTTTTGTTTTGTTTTTTTTTAATATAAATTGAGGAAAGGTATCAATCCTCATGTTTTATTTCATTCATCTTTTTAGGTTATGGGGTATGGGTAAGGCCAAAGTAATAAGCTGAAGCTTAGAAAGGAGTTGTCTTTTGCCACATGATTCTTTCTTTCAGTACTTAATTCCAAACTGGCTGTAAAAGTATCTATCTAACATATTGGTGGGGTCAAAGCAATCTCAGCCATGGGATATTTTACTTAATTTGTTGCCAATTAATGCAAACTTCTAATGACCAATTTATTGAGAGAAAAAAGCTAGCACAAGCAATTAAGTGCTGAAGCAGATGCCTCTTCCCTGCCTTTCTGGGGGCAGCTAAAGCTGGACCTGACTCTCCTCTAGTNTTCTGAGGAGTTTAAGAATGCTCTTAGGAAAGTTCTCTTTCTAGGCCAGGGGCAAGCAGAGGAAGAGAAGAAGCCTCTTTCATATCCCCTATCTTGGGTCCCTGTGGGCTCCTCTGCCAGGGCCACAACACCCATGTGAGCACAGAAACTTTTCCACCTCTTCTGCTAGCTGGTGAGCCTGAGTAGCTTTCCTTCTCCTCCTCTTCAGTGATGAGTCAAGGTCAGCCTGATTAAGCTTTCACAAAATGGTTTTCCTAGGGAGAAGCATATTCCCTGCAGGTGTTATTTGGGTGGGGAACATGATACAAACACACAACACCTCACCTGAGCAATCAAGGAGAACGAGCAGCTTCAGAGTCACTGCCAAGCTCACAAGGTTGTTTGAGGTTGCCAAGGCATACACAGGCAAAGGCATCACTGCATGCTTAGTCACAGAAATCTGTTGTTGCCTGCTATTAAGTATTTATAGGTAAGTGCCTCTGCCATGCATACATTAATTTAAAACAAAGATCTGTGTGTGAAAGTGAAACTTAATATTTTATCCAACTTGTTTGCAGTATAGGAAGATGAGATTTTGACATGTTAAAATGATGGATTTCATCTACTTAAAGGATGATTATAATTAGTTGAATAAACATCTAGAAACTAATGAGCTGTAAAAGTACAGTAGCTTTCACATAGAGTATTGGAAATTATTGGTGTGCTGATTTACCAACAAAAACCATTGCTGTGCAGGATATCTGTAGTGACATCATGGTTTGAAGATGCTTGTTTATAAGTTTGTGGTAAGTTAGTCCAACCAATTATAAATTAAAACCCAATTATTTTTAAGTTCTTTGTCAGTACTGTCTGTCTTTCACTATGAATAGGTTTGAGTGTGTGTTTCTGACTGCATCAAGCATCAAAGGAATCAAATTGAAATTTTCTTAGCATAATATAGTAGCAATGCTTATCTTCAGTGGAAATAATTTCAGTTTGTCTGTAAGAGTGTTATTCTTGGATTTAAGGATAACACCGAGAGATAAAGATTTAGACTTGTTTTCTGAAAGCCTATGGAGTTTGATTTTTCTGGTGTAGCTGCTGGCGCAGTAATAAGTACTGCATCCTACTAAAAATGTAACCCTGTGGATTATCTGTATCCTGTGATGACTATAAAATGACATTTAATACAAATATAAAAACTATTTACAGTGCATAGGTGTATTAGTCTCAGATCTGGTTGTTAGTTAAATAAGGCAAGTTTTATAGTGTTATTTCTTCCTCTAATTCTTACAGTGTGTATGGCTTTTGTGTTTGATAGATGGTTTCTTCAGTAAGGTTATTCAGATATTAGAAATTATACTTTTCAGAATTTACTGTCCTTGTATCTCAAAAGACTTTACAGGTTCACACATGGCATATGATGGTTTTATATTCTTTAGGGAGAAATACATAAAACAGCATTGTATAAGAAATGAAAAAATAGCAAGGGAATCAAGGGCAGACAAATGGGTTTCAAGAAAAGATGTGATTCTGGAACACATATATAGCTATTTCTTCAGTTTCAAATCAGGAACTTGCTTTGTCTAAAAAGGCAATTTTCACCAATTGACCTAAAATGGGTTTAAATACCACTTTAGTTGAATAACTAAAGGGTCAGGTTTTGAGCAGTTATAGCTTATTACTGTCAATTTACTGATCTGAGGTAAATCAATATGACCTTTGTCTGAACAGAATTAAAGGATATGAACTAGAGCCTTGTATTTTTTTAACTATGTGATTGTAGATAAGCTGATGAAATTTGTGTGGACGAGAACCTTTCCAATCTGTGGACAGGTATAGTAATTAATTTGGAGTTCACTATTAAACTATGCAAAAGGCAGTTCTCGTGCTTGGTTGTATTAGTGTTTGTGTGATATCAAAAGTGACTGCACGAGCTGTGGTTGGATGAGAGGCAAATGACCATGGCAAGACAAGTTAAGGAGTTCCCATCTACTTGCCCACTGTGTGTGTCCTGCCAATGTAACCTGCTATGAAGATAATCAACACTTTTTTTAAAAGTGCCTTTCTAAAGTGATTCTGAAAACTGGGGAGTTCTTCATTTTCATAGCTGCCTCTAGCTTTACAGGTAATCAATATAATAAGGAAGCAATCCCAGCTTTGGTCATTCCTAAACCCTAATGTTGTTTAACACTCTACCTCTCTGTGTCTTTCTCCAGTAGTCCAATTCCTACCTCCTCTGGGCCAAGAGGCCATCTAGCTCTGGGATCAGTTTTATTATCTTCATTGAATCAGATCTGTATACCTCCAGAATAGCACAGGAAGCTCCACAGTGTGTATTCCAAATGGGGAGTTTCCTAGCCCCTGGTTAACCTACCCCTTTCAGCATATGCATGAACCGTGCTGCATGACTTCCTTTTGAGCTATCTGGTTACATTTTAGACTGCTTTCTGGAGTGTTCCCTGGGGTGTCGTACAGGTAACTTTAATCTCATGGCTGTGCCAAGCGACATGAAGGAGGTCCCACAGTAGTTCCTTCTGAAAGGCAAATAGATGCTGCCTCACAAAACAAGCTTGAATTTTACTCCCAAAATCTCTAAGCAGTTCCTTCATAGCTTAGCTAACAGGCACAGACAACACATCAAAACCCAACTTAAATATAAAAAAAACTTAGCTGGATTTTTGTTGATTCTCTTTTTGGAATCTTAATTTTAAATCTGCTTAATGATTTCAGATACTTTGGTTGGTTGGTTGGTTGGTTTGGTTTGTTTATTTCCAGCTAAAGATACATTCACAAAGTGATGTAAAGACTTCTCAGTGAAACTGTATTGGGATGCCCAGGTTGTCGTGGCTTTCAATCGATAACCACTCGGTTAATAACACAGTAATTCTTGTCGACAAGAAATATAGTGGAAATGTCTTTCTCTAAATCAGTCAAAGGTGATAAGAAGAAGAAGGAACAGGAGCTAAATTTCCCAGATCAGTGGCTACTGTAGCGTATCTGTCACCTTTTCTGTGTTGCAGAAAGTGTAATTGAAACAGAAATAATTATTGGTACATTTTCAAATTTCAAATACCCATTTGCTTGAGGATNGGTAAAGGGGGAGAATCACCTTTTTCTCACTTACTGAGAATTTTTAGAGAACCTGATTAGTGTCTCTAGCTTTAATGATGTACTTTGAAAATCACACCAGTTTATGGTTTTTTTTCCCCCTCTACCTCACGGACTGATTTCTCCAAAGAACTGGTTTGCATAAGATAGCATAACAAGGTCAGGGATGTAGTAATTTCTAGAGCTGTAAGCAAGTGTTCTAAGCACCAGTTTATGCTTTCTCTTTTCCAAGGGAAGAGACCTCTCTGTATGAGGCTGCTGAGCACAGGCAGTGTTAATGCTGACTCTGAAATACGGCCGAGGCACAGACCAAGATAGAAGAGTAAATGAATCTTTAATTATTTTAGTTACTGTCGTTTACCTAACTGGGCTGGATTGTTTTCTAACTGTGTCTGTGATCTGTAATGCTCTTGCATGTCACTCTACACCCCTCTAACAGCTTTCAAGTGGTAGACCTAAACCTATTAAAAGCTGTTATGGTGAGGAACAGGTTGCAAAGTAAAACAGGAAGATCTGGAAAACTAGGTGTTTTCTGTAGCAAGAATGTCTCCTGTCTGAAGTAAACAGGTACTATTCACTGTCTTTCATAGTGCTACATGATTAACACTAACCGAGGATGTCTCTGATATTCGCAGCCTCAGTCAATGTGAGTGTTTGGAAGAGGAAGTTCGTTAGGAAAGGTAGGAGGAGAGGGATAGCTTATATTGGTTCATTAAAGCTGACCTGCAAACTGATTTGATTTGATGATACATGCTTGGTGCCTCCAGTAATAACCATGCTTTTGGCATGCTATTAACCAGCCTTTCCTGGATCACTGCCCTCTATTCATAAACTGATGTCATAGCAGCTTTGCTGGACCATGGGGCAAGCTAACAGGCAAATGTCTTTCATTGAACTGCATGGCTTGGGAATGCATTCACTTTTAAGTGTGTTGAGTATTTCTAAAAAGCTTTTTGGACAGAGCTGTACTTCACAGGATAGAAACTCAGAGTGGTGGAGGTTTTTACATTTTAAAAAAGCTGAATACATGTCTTCTCATGTTTGTGGCCTGCTTGACAAGGAGAAGATTAGTAGGAACCTTAATACAGTCATATAAATGGCAGGCAGGACTTACCTGATACTGGGTTGCCTTAGAAAGGAAAGAGAGTCCTGTGTCAGAAGCATGTTGGGATCAAGTGAAGCTATTCAGAAGGAACTCAAGAATCTGCTGGGCCAGATATATAGTATAATACATTTGCAAGGAAAAAAGGTTATGCAGTGGAAAGGAATAAGATGATCTCAGAAATAAGATGTTGAAATAAAGAGGGAAGTAGCTAGATTAACTCTTGAAACCTCAGTCATGCAATCAGTCTTTGCATATACAGACAGATGCAAATAAACTCTTCTCCATGGCAATATGGAAGACTGCTGTTGATGTCTACCACATCTTTCCAATGATTGAAATAGCAAAGCAGTAGGCTATTCATTGTGCCTTAGCCTCAAGAATAGTTTGGGAACACATCTGTCAGGCATGCCATGAGTTATATTCGATACAGCCTTTGATCAGAGGGCTATGCTGGGTCATTTCTCTGTATCCACACTTTTTTTTTTTCTTTTTTCCTTTTGTGTGTGTGTGTGACTGTGAAGGCTAAAGGAGTTTTGGAATTTTGGAAAAGATTTGGGAAATGCATCAGAGACAAAAGATAGCATTTTTATTGAAAATGCCAATTTAGATAAAGCTTCCAAGGAGAAAAGAGAAAGGATAAGGTTAAAAGTGTTTCTGCAGTGACTGTAAACTCTCTGTACTTAACTGTAAAAACAGCCAATTTGAGGTGCAGATAAAGCTATTCACATGCACTCATAATTGACTTTATATGTTAATGTACATAATATGCTAGGATATATAGATGTAACCTTGACAGAAACAAGAATTCTGATGTGACTCAAATTACTTTTTTGTATTTAAAAGAAAGGTATGTTCTAGAAACCTCTGGAACCGTATATCTAGCAAGCACACCTGTTTTTAAAGATGGAGTTCAAGAATTTTACTTAAAATGTTATTGTCATTTTTGTGCAAGTAACCAGAAGACCAGTGTTTTTATATCACATAGCTATCACAGAAACAAAATTCAGCATTGAAGTATGATTGAATGTGAGCCCAGACCTGTTCTTCATTCTCCATTTCAATCTCAAATTCATCCTTTGCAAACTGCAGTCAGGTGCAATACAGCATCATTTTGATTATCAAACAGAAGTACATGGAAATCTAAAGCAAACAGGTATGTGAATCTCCAACTTCCCAACTCAGAGATGGCACCATTAAATCATTGCAAATTAAAATATTTGGCATACCAAAACATTAAATTGAGGTAGCTCATGAACTACCTATGGATAAGCAAGCAAATGGAGAAATTTTGCTGAAGATTTCTGAGACAACCTAGTACAGGAATCCTTATAGCCTTATTACTAATCCTTATCATATGTCTGCTTATGTATTAATAGATAAAGTGAACTGTATATGAATTTCCTGTGCCTCAAGCAAAGATTGCTTCCACCTTCTTTGAAGGTGAATTGTCTATCTCTCTAATCCATCCAAACAGGATACTCTGTGCATCTGAATTATTAGCAAATGCACTGTCAAAATTGAAGTCTTTATTGGCAAAACTAATCTTTTAAATCCTAATGCTGGTAAGAACTACATCCACGCAGACTCCCAGATGAAACAATAGTCACAATTCTAAAAAATATACACTAGTCCAGTAAACATTGATGAGATGCTCATAGGGAATAGGATCAACCCTTTATGGAGAAGCAATGCATTATTCAATATAGAAAATGTTAACATCAATTTGGGTTTTTCAATTTGGTTGTAAAGTTATATTCAGACCCTCTGTATGGGTATTGAGGTTGAGAAATGCCCATTATGTGTCCTTAAGTAGCAATTTGTTACATTGACACATGCAGAGAATTATAAATTTATACAAGTTCTGAGTTCCATATGTAAAATATGAAACTATTATGAAGATGTAGTGGCCAGTTTTACAGAGCTGAATTGCCTTATAATTTTGAAGTACAACAGAAAGACCCAGGGCATGTTATAAAAATCTTAATGCAGGAAAATGCGTATGTGAAAGCGATTTGATAGCAAATGGTAACTATTTTCTTCCATACTGCTTTAGCCAAGTTGCCAAGACATGGATTTTGTTTTTACTCACATATAGAGTGTTGGGTTTGTGTGTGGGATTTTTGTTTGTTTGCTTTCTTGGTTGGTTGCTTTGCTGTGGGGTTTTTTGGGTTTGGTTTTTTTTTTGTTTGGTTTGGTTTGGTTTCTTTCCCTTTTTAATAAATCTGTTTTCAGCTGGAACTTTCTCTGCCTAGTTCCAGCTTAAAGCAAGATTTTTGCAGTCAAGTTTTAAATCCCTTGATGTATCTATGTTTGTAATGGAAATGCTAACATAACCTTAGCTGTTATAGGGCAAACAATATTGCAATAATAAATAATGAACAAAGTGGTTTAAT
Organism: Ramphastos sulfuratus; assembly: GCA_013399055.1. Classification (NCBI taxonomy): domain Eukaryota; kingdom Metazoa; phylum Chordata; class Aves; order Piciformes; family Ramphastidae; genus Ramphastos; species Ramphastos sulfuratus. Next base: position 131,012 of record WBNM01021413.1, on the reverse strand, counting down.
AATTTGAAGCAAATCATGTCATGGGCTTGGCAAGATTTTATGACTAAATTATATGGGCAGGAACCTTACAACTGACATACTGCATAAATACCATAAATAGATGGAGACAGGATGTGTGTTCATGAAGCTGAAACTAGAGTTTTCACAGTCTAAAAGATAAAATGCTATGGAGACTGTTAGAAATTTGGTGGAAGCCTTAGGCAAATCAGGAGGCAGAACAAACGATCAGTGCGTCAGTTTTTAATCAATGGCTATTATCTCTAGTGCTAATGATCTGTACAGTGCCTCACTAAATCTGCTGGGCTTCTGAATATGGATGTTTTGGTTAATGATCCATTATGTGGCCTGTTGGTCTCTCCTTCTAACTGTAAAATATCCTACTTTTTTTTTTTTTTTTTTTTTAAATTTTTTTCT
>WBNM01021413.1:113039-130565 GCA_013399055.1 Ramphastos sulfuratus | reverse complement strand
CCTTTTCGGTGTTATGCATATCCTGACTGAATGTTTTCCTATTTATAGCTTAAGGAACAACAGGAGTTTTCCTGGCAGAATTTGGTTCTGGTTCAGTCAGACTAGTGTCTTCTTTCTGACAGCTGCTGTTCTCCCTGTGTGCATCTAGAATGATGAAACAGCTTACAAATCAGGACACAGCTGATCAATTTCCTCATTTTCTGATACCAAGAATGAGTTTCTGGAGTTACAGCTTGAAGGACATCTGTTTTCCTTCAGAAGGTGAAGTGCTTGATCATCAGTGAACTCTTTTCTTTGGCTTCTGTGATCACAGAATCACAGAAACATTCTGGTTGGAAAAGACCCTCAGGATCACCAAGTCCAACTGATAACCCTGCTCTACAAGGTTCACCCTAAACCATATCCCCAAGCACCACATCCAGTGAATTTTAAACACATCTCTGGGCAGCCCATTTCAATGCCTGGCCACTCTCGCTGTTAAAAAAATTTTCCTAATGTCCAGTCTAAACCTACCCAGTTGCAGCTTGAGGCCATTTCATCTTGTTTATCACTAATTAACTCTGTGGAGAGACCAGCACCAACCTCTCGACAGTGTCCTTTCAGGTAGCTGTTGATTGTGATGAGGTTTCGCCTCAGCCTCCTCTTCTTCAAACTAAACAGCCCCCGCTGCTTCAGTTGCTCTTCGTAAGATTTATTCTCTAGGCCTTTCACCAACTGCTTTGCCCTCCTCTGCACTCACTCCACCACTTCCACATCCCTCTTGTAATAAGGTGCCCAAAACTGAACACAATACATGAGGTGAGGCCTCACCAGAGCCGAGTACAAGGGGACAATGACCTCCCTGTTCCTGCTGGATACAGCATTTCTAATCCAAGCCAGGATGCCATTGGCTTTCCTTTCCACCTGGGCACTCTGCTTGCTCAGGTTCAGCTGCATGTCGATTACAGCCCTCCTTTCTGCCAGACAGCTTTCCAGACACGTTTCCCCAAGCCTGTAGTGTCGTTTGGGGTGGTTGTGACCAAAGTCATTTGGGTATGACCTGACATTTGGCCTTATTGAAGCTCATCCCATTAACATTGGCTGCCAGCTGGATTTAACTCCACTGACCACCACCCTTTGGGCCTGTTCAACAACAACAACATAGGATGAGCACTAACCACAAACATGCCTAACGTTACTTGTTTTATGAAGTGAAGAAGAGTGACCACAGTTAGGAGTTAACAGGCCAGATTCAGGAAATAGCCCAGGCTTGATGACACTGCCAGTACAGCTCCTTCTGCCCAGAGCAGGGGAGGATAGCAGAAGAGCTGTAAATCCAGCTGGGGTTGGACTATTTACAAAGTTTTGTAATGACAAGATGAAGAGCAATAGGTTTAAACTGGCAGAGGGGAGATTTAAACTGGAGGTTAGGTAGAAGTTCTTTCCCGTAAAGGTGGTGAAACACTGGAACGGGTTGCCCAGGGAGGTTGTGGCTGCTCCCTCCCTGAAGGTGTTCAAGGCCAGGTTGGACGAGGCCTTGAGCAATCTGTTGTAGTGGGAGGTGTCCCTGCTTATGGCAGGGGGTTGGAACTAGCTGATCCTTGAGGTCTTCTTCCAACCTTACCCTTCTATGATTCTATTAAATAATTTTCATTTTGATTGGGTTCATAGTTATTTTGTGTCTCTGAATAATAACTCTTATTTCACCTCCTTAAAAAAAAAAAAAATCCCAAGTGTTTCTTTTTACTCGACGTCTTCCACATCACCATTACCGTAGAACATCTGGAACTGGCTGACAGTTTTTTCTCCCAGCTGAGACCATTACAACTGAAATCTATTAGGTCATGTCTGTTACATCTGTCTGTCTGTCTATTGATCTATCTGTTCCTTGTAAGGAACGTAAACATATCTCCATTTGCAAGATACTTTCAATAATAGGGTGTTTGTTTTACAATTCACTGCCTAACTTCAATACATGCACAATTAGGGCCCCACTGAAGGACAGCACTGAATCTTTATAGACCTTTGTTACCATTTGCTGTTTCTGCTACCTTTCATTGGTTTGTACCCTGGTGTTTAGCAGTTTCTGTCCTGGTTTCTCTTCTGTGAAGGTCTTGCAGAGCATGATTAATTGTCTTCTATGCTCAAAATTACTTGGAATATTACTTTATGTTCTGTAGTGTTGGAGATATCTTGTTCTGTGCGTTTCAGCAATTAATTCAACTCAAGTGACTTTGTCAAGGTCTTTTGCAGCAAGATTGCAATTCCTCCACCCCACAAACTTCTGGAAGCTCCTCTCCACCAAACTGTTTTTAGTAAATGAGACTGTATTATAGCATATATAAAAAGTGGTTCGCAGTTAACTTTTTCAGAGTGGAAAGGCAAATGATAAGGTTCATCTAGGAGAGCAATAAAAGGGAAAACAAATGCAGTGTTATCCTCCCCACCCCAAACATGAAATTCAAACTTCAGGGCTTCTAAAAGAGAAGATTTGGGTAGAAAAAGCAGCTCAATCCAAGCTTGCACATACAGATAATGGTTAATACTATTACAAGCACATGATACCAGGGACTCTGGAAAACCCTTCTTGTGTCTTTTTCTAACACAGGGGAGATTCTTATGCTCCCTTGTAAAGTTTTGTTCCTTGTGGCACAGACACAACCTCTCCAGTGTAAATTAAAGTAATTTTGAGCATTTTATGAAATGTGCTATGAAGACATCATATAAATTAATCTTATTTTGATTGGGTTCTTAGTTATTTTCTGTCTCTGAAGAATAACTCTTATTCCACTCCTTTAAAAAAATAAAAATAAAAAGAAAATTGTCTTCTTGTGGCAGAAATCTATCCAATAGCTGAATTTGACACTTTGAAAGACTGTAATTTTGACAGATGAACAAAGACAGGCATTGGAAATTAGTTATTATTTTCGTATTCAGACAGCTTTAAGTAAAGCTTGGGAGGAGGAAGCTTGTCTGACATACCTTGCAGAAACAAGTAATAAGAATTATATTAATGCCAAGATGTTCAAATCCCATACTGTAACAGTGTGCCTATGTAACATATTTCCATTTAAAGTGGCAGGATCTATTTATGTGCTGCATAAACCACAGCAATCTCTTTTTCGAACTTTCAGAAAAGGTTATCTGTACATTTGCCAGTGTTTGCGAACATCTGAGGACGACAGAAATGGATCAGGCACACAAGGTGTTAGGTATGAGGTTGCAAGTGGGGAAAAGGAAACATTAACAATGAGGAAGAGCTAGCTGCATTTGGAAGGAGCGTTGTGTCTCTGAAAGTATGGTATGATGTTGGCCGTATTTCCAGGAAGGAGAAATGCTATTACATGCTCCATCTGCTTCTCTTCCAACTCTGGCTCTGCAGAGCTCCAAAAGATCAGCTGAAGGCAGGCACTTTGCAACATGACAGTCCATGACTGTGACCATCCATAACTGCTCTCTCTGACCTTTCTGCCCCACTGCGATCTCTTGTTCCCACAGTCACCAGTTTCCAATAATACTTAATTGGAATTCACATCTGTGAGGTCTGACCTGTTTGATAGCAGGTGGTCCTCTGCTGCTGCTCCTTTCTCCTGCATGCCTTTGCAGTTCTTCCCCTCTCACCCCTTGCAGTTCATGGAAATCATCAAGTTCTATGTTGTGCTTTTTATTCCATCTTGCTTTATCTTGGGGAAATACATTTTGTAGATGGGAAAGTGTCCCAAAAAGCTGGATTAGCAAAGGTAGGAAGGTCACTAGTGGAATGGAAGAGAAGGGAAAGGAGAAGGAAAATTGAGAGCCCTTTTTGTCAATAAACAATAATGCCTTAACAAATTTTGCTTTGCATTTCTTGCACACTATTCTCTGAGGAATAAATGCCAATTTCCAGATTTTGTTTATCTTGTGAATACATTTATTTCAGAAATAATTTGGCAGGTAGCTGGAATGAATATTATTTAATTGCAACCTGTTTGCCAGAGAGAAGGAGGAAGAGAGTTATGACGAGCCAAGATTTTTTTTTTTTTTTTTTTGGTGGGTTGGCTTTTTTTCTTAAGGATAAGCACAGCGCTCTTTCCTTTTACCTTGTCAATCACACGTAATTAGTACTTTCTGTGCAGAGAGAATTTTCACTGTCATGTAGATTGACCAGAAAAAGGCATGTTCTCTAAGGCCTCAGTTCTCCTGATGCTATTCTGGTCTTGCTATTCAAGTTAGGAAGAACAGGCTTTGATGCATATTACACATATATAATTTCTGCAGTGTTTGGAAGGCTACTTTGACATTCATGGGGTTTAAATCTGACTCATAATGCCTGCTATCATAAATATAAGTGATCTCTTATATTGAAACATTTGGCAGTATTTGCCATCAGAAATTCTCTATGCAAAATATATGCTATTTTGTGCCTTCTGCAGGCTATCAGTCAAAATTTGTATTTAATTGGCACCTACGCCCTATTGAAACCGTGTTCCACCTTGTGTGTGGGCTAACTGCCATGCTGACAGATGGGCATCAGTGCTGGTACGCTGCAGAGCCTGCACCGCGTGTAAGTCTGAGCGGTTACATTTTCCTGTGCACACAATGAATGTGAACATCTTAAAAGGCTTTTCATGTTTAAAGTGAAAAGGATGCACCAGTGCTTTCCAACTCCATGGCTGGAGAGTAGGAAAAATACTTTGGTGGTATGAGACACATATTTAGCTTTGGTTAGCTAGGGCTGCTGTTCAGAGGGAGGATTATCTGCATCTCCACCCTCAATTACCTCTTCACAAGGCATGCTCTGACTTTAGTGATATTATTTCTGTGGCTAAGCCGAGTTTCTTGTGGAATACCTGTGTTGAATACAGAAATCCGATCTGTCCTGTGTCACATATGGGAGTCTATTTATTACTTCTACTCAATAAAACCTTTATAAGGACAGCTTTGGCAAAAGAGCATCATTCAAAGGTCTATTTAACTTCTCAGTGAAGAAGCTAAGATGTTTGAAACATCATAATAATAGTAGTAGTAGTAGTAATAAATAATAGCAGTAGTAATAGTAATTGTTGTTATTACAACGATAAAAACAGCTATAAGAGCAATAATAATAATTATATCAGTAAATATGCTGTTGTATTATTCTGCAGCATTTAATACACATTTGAGTCATTCCTGTTCAGCATTTCTTTTCCTTTCTTCAGGCAAATAGCTACTAAGATGTAAACATAATAAAAGCTAAACTGTGCGAGAGAGAGGTTTTCATTCTTTTGGTAATGCAAATACAGACTTTAAATCTCAACCTCAATACTCTCTACAGATTGACAAGGGTTGCATTATTCTAAGTCACTCTGTATTATCCGTGAAGAGTGCCCCAGCTGTGTCACTGCTGAGGTTAGAAGGTGTTAGCCGTTGCATCTTTTAAATGAGCACAGTAAATGAAAGTGAACAATTAAGTAAGAAATTTGGCTTCCTATCTCTGCATGCTGTGTTTTATTGTGATGTTGCCAGCTTCTCTGAATGAAAATACAAGAGCAAATTAAACAGTTTTATGAACTCACAGGAGGAGCAGTTGTTCTAGTGGCTTTCATACAAATGTCTAATTAATTCTTGAAGTAACCCAAATTGTTCTTTTGTGATCTGTGAATGGGAATTTGTGGGGAACCTGTGCAGATGAAACTAAGTGAAAGGAGAGCTGGGATTTAATGATTAGCTGGCAGTTTGCAGTTGCTGGGTCCAGAAAATTTTCGTTATCTTTCTCATTAATATTACATTACGAAGTTAATGAAACATTTGGATGAATATGTTATAAGTAATAAGGCATTAATGTTATTTTTCAAGCAGTCAGTTATGCTAATGGGCATCTGTCAATTTTTCATCAGTTTATTTGAGTTACTTGGGAAAATCCTAAAATAAAGATATGTCGCAATTAAAAAAGAAAAAAAGCCCTAAAATCTAACAAAACTCTAAATGTGGGTAGTAGAAGTGGACTTTGACTACTTTATTGACAAAAAGAGAATGCTGGTTTAGCAGAAAAGTTCCTGAATGCTGTAACTTTTGCTTCCTTCCTCTAAACAGTTTAGAAAGTCTTTTGAAAATTCTTGTAAAATGTCTTCTTTTTTTGCTTCATGCTGAACTTAGGAAATAAAAAGTTCCTTTGGAAATGGATAGAAAATATTCATTGTTCATAGCCAAATACATACCCCCATCAAAGGATGTACTGAAATTACTAAATTATCAAAAATTATTTTAATTGAAATACTATTCCTGTTCATTACAGCAATGCTTCCACCTTACTTCTGGAGAAAACTGAATTACTGTCATAGCGTCAAAGCACGCTGCTTTCAGTGGTAGTACTGTTCTATTCACAGCCAATAGTAATCCAATTTTTTTGTTTGTTTTGGGTTTTTTTAAGCAAATTTGATCTGTAGAGTGTCTAGCATTTACAGCACAAAGTGCTGTTCTGTAACATTTGAACAGTGAAAGTTACCTGATATTAGGTAACAGGTAACAAAATTACTTTTCCACACTGTCTGGAACGCAGCACTCCATGAATTACATGTGTACGTTTTCATCAACAATTTTTTTTTATAGAGAAAGATGGAATCAAAGAATGGGTATCAACAAGAGAACAGCTTTGTGAGGATGCATCCAAGTGTCTTAATGTGCAGGCATCTATAGATGTGAAATAACACCTATACCACTCCAGTAAGAACACTGAAAGGTACTGTTATTTTATTTTGAAAAAGGAAGAGCTTGCTTTCTTCATCCTCCATTAAATCATACCTTATGATTTTCTCCTTTACTGTATTTTTAGTTAAGATTGGGAATTCCTTTTTAACTAGGAATTTGGCTGCTGTCTTGGACTGGTCTTTACTGATTAAGCATAACTTAAATGTTTGAGTTTGCATACTTAGTGCTACTTTTTCCTTTAAAACGTCTTCATGTGTATGTACTTGCAAGCTGAAGAACTAACTTAGCCAACGATCAAACTAATCTCATCGTAGCTTTAAATGAATCTGATTTAGTGTGCTGTTTTCATGGTAGGGATATAACTTAACTCCATGTTGTGGGAGAGCTGAGAAATGTGGAACTGGGCTGCGTTTCCATAGCTCTGCAAAGGTTTATGCAGCTTACCTATAAAATGGAAACAGTTCCTTGCAAATCTCTTCAGATTACTGAGGTTTGAAATAAGTCACTCCACTCCTCGATTCATGTCGAAAGCTGTAGCAGAGAATTGCTTTGCATTTTCAAAAAAATGCAGCCTGGAATAATGACATCAAACAATACACAACCATGATGGAAGTAGAGAAGAATTCTTTTTAAAAAGAAAAGGTCTTGGGATTTTCTGAAGATAAAAACACTTCCTTCCACTGCATGTGTTGCATTGAAGTCCTCATCCATGAGAAACATTTGAATATTAAGAGAATACATATGAAATTCTTAATGGATAAGCTAATATTGTGTTGTATCGTGTTCCATACTAGTAACTATTAGTGAATTTATATGGACAATGTTACTCTCAGAATGGTAGGAAATGGACAGTATCATGGCTTCATCAGAAGCATTTGTTTTCCGCTGTAATAGATTATCATTAGTCAGTTGAATTCATACCTGATGCAACTGTTGATCTAATGTGTTAAGTAACGGTAACTGCTACAGCTGTAGTTGTTTTTCTCTGGCTCTAAAGTATTTATAGTCATTAAATTCACAGAATGTTATAAGAATTTCAGGATATATATAATATATACTTACGTGCATCACAGTGAAACTTATTTTTCATTTTTGGTTTGTGTTTTTTTTGTTTCTTTTTTTTTTTAGTGAGAGATTAGCAAAATCATGTAAAATAAATGAGAACTTAACTGAGAAGTTAAATTATCTAAATTATATTTTCATACAAAAGCCAACTTGTATTTTATACCAAGCAACAACTGATGGATATTGTAAGGCCACTTGCCTGTTGATAGATTAATCAGGAGGAGAAAGGACAAAGTCTGTGTTTCCTGACTCATGTAAATCTGTTATTTAAAAATATGTGTGAAGAAGCATATTTTATAATGAGTGACTCCGAGAGCTGAAGATGTTGACAGCATCAAGGACACTTGATGGATTACAATGATGCCTAATTTATTGCATCTGACTTTATGTCAGTCTATACAAGTTGTAGAAGTGAGTGTCAGAAATAGAAAATAATTAAAAGCACTACTTATATATGCTTATAAGCCATAAGCTATGCAATTGGGATATGCATTTATAACTGGTAGGGCACCAAGTAAGACTGGCATGTGTAGTCTGAAAACAGAGTTTGGCTCAACTTCCATGTGTATATATATATATATAGAGAGAGTCTATAATTTACCTATACATATATAATTATATAAAAAATACCTGTATGCATATACATCTAATGTCTAGGTAATAGCTCCTTGTTATGTTGTCACTCTAGCAATACCTTTTAGATTCTGAAAGGCCAGAGCAGAGTTGTGTGCTTTAATACAGTCAATATTCGTTCAGTCATCCTTTGGCAAATACAACCATATGTGGAATAACTAATTCTGTGTAACCCCTTCAGCTTTCTGTCACAGTTATTGTTAATGCACTATATTATTTTCCTGGACCCATGAGTTGCATCTGATCTCCCATAGGGCTGTAAGTGACAGCTCGGTAAAGACACTTAATGCCTTCCATGGCTGCATGTCAGCTGTAATGCACTGTTTTGCACCTTTATTCAGTAATGGTGATGGTGCTCCATAGCAACATCAGCTTCCCAGCTGTGTGGAGGTCTGCCGTGAGGAGGCCTACTGGGAGCTATTAGAGCCTATGGAAAATCTCCAGGAAAGATGCAAGGTGCAGCGTGCACAAAGCGGGAGAGAAACTCTGCTGCTGTGTGTGCCTGAGCACCATAATCACCGCTAAGCCCTCATGAATATGCTCAAGTGTTGCCAACAGCAGGCCTTTTGACAAAATACTCTTTCCTATTGATTGGAAGCCGAGGACAAATATTAATTTATAATGTAATCAGAGGTATAGCCCAGAGTCACTACTGTGCATGACAACTGCGAGATTTACAGGAAAGCTTTCCTTATGCAAACGAAAAAGTGATAATCTGCATACAGAGATTTTAAAGTGAATTTGGGCCAACTGTGGCTGAAAACCCCTGCAAGAGGAAAGGAATCCTCCTCCCTTTCACTGCCTTTGAAATATGCCCTGTGTCCCCTATAAATACAGTAATTCTTGAACCAACCAAATGTAAAATTCAGGGGAAATCTCAAACTGGAATTGTTCTGAGTTACCTGAAAACACAGGATTGTGTAGAGGTTCTAATTAAAGAAACTAACTTCTGTGAATCAAGTCTTAAGACATGATCAGGCTTCTTGTTCGTTACATGTGTTTCTGAAGCTAAATAAGGCTCATGTACAAATCCACACATAACTATTTCTGAAAAATTTTGAGCTGGAGCTTAAGTTCAAAGCTAATAGAATGCTTTGTAGTAATTTAAGACATGAGTGTAATTTTTTCAGTTTAAGTATTAACACAGAGAATAGCTTTTATGCTCTTTTTCTTTCCAAATTCAGGTTATCTCCTGATTATATGAAACTTTGCACAGAAAATCTTTTGTGGCATTTTACAACTAAATTCTGCAACCTGTTGGCTAGTGCTTTCCATGGGGTTCTGTTCCTCCACCACTGCCCCTACCCATTTTTTGGTTTGTATTAGCCAGCCCTGATATTTGAAATTATATAAAAAACAAGGAAAGTGAAAACATAGCCACAGAAACACTAGGAAATACATCCACTGGAGAGCAGCCTAGAGATAGCTTTTTGCTGATTATTGGACTCTGCAGATGAAGACTCAATTGAAAGAAGCTTCTTAACTTTAGATTTTCATTTGTGGTTTTAATGTCTTTCCTGTGGGTTGTTTTTTTCTTCTTTCTTTTCCATGTATTTATGCTAAACTTATTTACTAGAGGAAAGTTTGTTTTTTTTTTCTCCTCTTTAATTTTATGATCATCTTGAATTGTGACTAAACTGCCACTCACAAGGGATATCAAAGGGAAGAGAAACTGAAGGCAATTTCTTTTTTTGTTAGTTTGTTTGTTAGTCTTTACAGTATTTAATTTATCTGGAGGGCTATAACTTGTGACAACAAATGCAAGAATTTTTTGGAAGAAATTGTTTCCCATGGAAAAAAACAACAAAACAAAACAAAACAAAAAACACAAAAAAAACCCCCAAAAACCCCATAAACCCCAAACCAAACAAACAAAAAAAACCCCAGCCCCCTAAAACCCCAAAGTAATGTAATCAATATCAATGCTTCTTTGCTTCCTAGTGTGCAGCTGTAGAGATTAGAATGGCTCAGGGACACCTGCCTTACTTTTCTCCATTTATAGATCTCTGGCACCATCAATATAAAGTGCTTCAGCCTGCTTTTTACATTGGAAGCAGCAGGAGGGTGATTGACAAAAACTGACCATACAGTCCTTTAGATCCACCTGCTAAGGGAACACACTTCAGATTTGTGTAAGGAGCATTTGAAAAGATCCAAAGGGTAGAAGTTTCATACATCTCATACAAAGCATCAGGAATGCCATCACAATGCCTGTGGTCACATTAAGCAGCACCATGACTTGCTTATGCTAGAAGATATAGCTTCCCCATGCATCATCCATACTGACCTTCAGGCACCAAGAGTCAGCAACTAAAGGGTTTTCTGTCCAAGGAGAACCAGAATAACCAAATATGATTTTGATTCATGGAATCTGATAATTTCTGTTTAAGCACTATACTTAAATGCAGAGAAGTAGTTGGGTTTTTTATTATTCAAACCATATTGGCAAATGCTGCAATGGCCAAAATGGATTAAAACATTGATTAAATCATTTCAGGAAAAGAAAAATATATACCCAAAAGAGAAAATATAAAGATTTGACTGCAGACTTTGGAACCTTCTCAGCCAGGAACTGTGGGAAGCTGGGTGTCACACCACCAAGGCATCTCTGTACCTTCACTGTTCTTGTCCCTTAGACAAACCACTAGCTTGACACATTCTAGCTAGTTTATGTTTGGGTTTTGTTGAGTTTTTTCCCCCCTATTTTTAACTCTAGGTGCTTCTTTCCTCATATTTTGCAAATATATGCTTGTTGATTGACTATATGTGCAAATACAAATTCACTTATTACCATTGGTTTGTACAGACAACCAAAATATCCCCCTGAGCTTGTCATTTTGGTATTTGGTGGCTTTCTCCGTTGCTGTTTATTGCCTAGAGGATTTAAAGTTTTAATCTAAGGCAAAGAAATTTGCTGAGTAGAAACAGTTGTAGAGCACAAGGTTAAATGCATTGCTGAACTGGTATTCCACTGCCTACACACACAATTCTTCCTAGATTATTAGAGGTATAACTAACAGGTTTTAATATGTAACCCAATTTCAGAATTCCAGAGCAACAGTAAATTTGCGCAACAATACTCCCTGTTCAGGCAAAAGGCCCTGAAAAAGGACTTATCCTCATTTGTTTTCATATATCTCAATCTTCTCCATTACCTATGTGTTGTCAAGGAAAAGTTTGCAGAATCGTGTCCTCAGTTCAGCATTTGGCCTGAAGTGTTTAGTGACCTTCTGCACCAGTAATTTTGTTTTGCAAGGGCTGATGTGAATTCTACTTAGCTTGACGTGTGCAGATTAAGGTGTTCTTTGCTTCATCAGCCATGAGAAGTAGCATCCTGAGCAAAGGATATTGACTCAGCAATTTTCAGGGCTTTGGAGGTCTTAGTATCCACATAAATTCCACCACCATTTTGTTGGGTAACTTAAGATGATGTGGTAATAGAGGCAGTAACACGAGACAGAAAGAGAGAATCCTTTTGTTGTGAAATAGTTCCTGTAGTCACTTTGCAGGTTTCTTTATCTGTCTGGATTTGTCTACTATAAAGAATATCTTATAGTTTATTATTACTTTGTATAGAAATATATAATGATAAAAATTATTCAGCAGATTTGATAAAAAAACTCCCTAAACCAAGTATTGATGTTTAAGAACCAAGATCTTGGAAACAGGAAGAATTTGTATGTAATCATAGAATCACAGAATGGTAAGGTTGGAAGGGACCTCAAAGATCGTCTAATTCCAACCCCCTGCCATAGGCCTTGAGTGACCTGTACTAGTCACTCATCCAAGTACTAGGTACTCATCCAACCTGGCCTTGAACACCTCCAGGGCGGGAGCAGCCACAACCTCCCTGGGCAACCTGTGCCAGTGTCTCGCCACCCTCACTGCAAAGAACTTCTTAACATCCAGTTTCGATCTCCTCTCTGCCAGTTTAAACCCATTGTCCCTTGTCCTGTCATTGCAAGGCCTTGTCAATAGTCCCTCCCCAGCCTTCCTGTAGGCTCCCTTCAGATCCTGGAAGGCTACTCTAAGGTCTCCTTGAAGCCTTCTCTTCTCCAGCCTGCAGAGCCCCAACTCTTGTAGCGTGTCCTTGTAGCAGAGCTGCTGCAGCCCTCTGAGCATCTTTGTGGCCCTCCTCTGGACCTGCTCCAACAGTTCTATGTCCTTCAATAACTGTTTTTATGCTCACGTACTGGTATAGTGATTAATTTTTTATTTTCAAGGGAGGCTAGAATATTCTTTTTTTCACGTTGTTGTTAAATCTCGTCTCTTTTGCCTAAGATGCTGCATAACTCTTTTTTGATTTGTCTTTTTTTTTCTTTTTTAAAATATGGATAGGATTTTGATATGACCTTATCACTCAGCATATGGCAATGCAGATGGAGAGTGAAGTCGCAGATGAGTGACAATGAGGAAAAGACTGGGAATGAGCAAAGCCTTTGATATGCAGAGAGGAATGATAAAACTATCTGGTTTAACAGTTTTCTGATGAACTCCCTTGTAAACTGCAAATGAGAAACGGCTTTCTAGCAGTTTTGAGGATAACACTTTTATTTCCTTCTAGTTTTTATTTGTACTAAATTGTAAGTATCCTTAATGGGAAAGATTCTGCCATCTTAAGGCTAGACTTCAACTAACAGGTTGACTAAATATTCAGTGGGGAGCAGTGACCATCTCCAGAAAACAACTTCTTCCTAAAATATTTTTTTAAGGTGAGTCATGTATAATATTACCTGAAGGTATAGTATTTCTTTATTAGTTATAGACATTTACCTTAAGGTTAGTTAAAAGCCACTCTCATATGATGGGTTAGGAAGTCATCCCCCCTGCCCCAATAACATTTACCAGACCAGCTAAGATGACTTGGAATTAAAATAAAGCTATATTTCACAGCAAGCCACATTTACAAACATGTATACAAAATATATTTACATGTATTTACAATTACACACCATTTAGAAATAATACAGAAATCCAATCCTCCCCCCTGGACAAAGAAAGCCCAGAAGGCTCAATGCCACCTTCTTCTCTCCCCCCAGATAGAAAACCATCAAAGCTCACATGTTACCAGCAAAAGGTTAGTACACAGTGTGGAGGAATCAGGTGAAGGAACAGCAACAGAGCCCAAGAGAGTGAAATTGTTTATACATTGGCTTTTTATACCAATTATCAAAGCAGTGAATGATACAGACTTTATTTGCTTTTTACAACCAATACCCTGCTCATTCACTCTATATTCAAAGGAATGTGCGTCAAGATCCTCTCTCTTGTTTATAATTTAGAACTAAAATAGCACATTAGCTCTTAAACTACTACATCTTGCTTGTAATCAAAGAAATGTAGAAGATGGGTTTTCAAACTCTGTAGCCTTATCTCAAAATTTCATGCCTTTGGAATTATTTTTCCAAGATGCAGACAGTGATACATATTTGGATTGTTTTCATTGCCTTTTTTTTTTTCCCTCTTGTGTTTTTGTAGAAAGAAAACAGCTTTTTTTTCAAGAGTGAGTAAATACAGCTGTGAACTTAATATGAATTAATGCTTTTAGGAAGAGGAATCTGCTTCAACAAAAATACTTGTAGAATAAACATGCTGTTAACTGAGGAAGTGCATATATTGAATGACAGTATCTCAGCAATCTGAAGAGTTTTGGCTGAACCTCACAGATTGGGGACAGGATCTAGAAGATGTAACAACTTGTAGTTTATATTTTTTTATATCCCAAGAAGATTTTTGCATGCTATTGAGGCCTGTTGGTAAAATTCATCCACAAAAAGGGATTCTCCAACAATTCTCCAGCAATTGATACACATCTAAAAATATATTAAAGATCAGCAGTGGAACAATATAAAACTGTAATGTTATGGATTTAAATAAATTCTTCATATAAAATTATTGGGAAAAAAAAAAGCAAAAAGATTAATCCCTTGTGAGCTGTAATTCTACCTTAACTTGATTTACTCAGACAAAGTTGGCACAGCATGTTTATTTGGCAGTTCTAGCTAGAAAGCTTCAGGCACGTCCTGTGATCCATAGGTTTATTGGGATGACTCCTTCCTTGTTAATTTTAGGGAAATTTTTGGGCCAAGCTGGTAATGTTACAGAAATAAAAATTCCATTTATTTTCCTATGTGACTTAATGAAAATTGGAAACTTGTGGATTTTATGCATTCAGATGTGCATGAAATGTAAAATAAAGCAAACAGGTAATTTGGCACATCTCATTTNATAATAAGTGAAGTCTATAATATATGATGCACTTCCATTTTATTTTTTTTTTAAATTATATATATATACATATATATGAATATATACATGATTTTTATATATATACATATAAAGAAGTTTAGAATTAGTTTGATAATCTCACCACATGCAGGCTGCTATTAAGTTTTCAGAAATTACTTTTGTGAGCTGTATCCAATAATGTAGGACTTGATAGTAAATTCTTATATTTTAGGGTGCATTTCATTATTGTTAAGTTTTATGTCCTTTGTAGCTATTTCTTCTCTTCTCTTTTATTTCATTGCTTTTGAAATGGAATTATAAAATTTTAGTCTATTTTTTTTATCAAATATCAGCCATTTCTCCAGCAACTTGAGGTACATGCAAGGAGTCATCTTTACAAGAGCCCTTTCAGAGAGATGTTCTTAAAGTATTTGTCTGAGTGCTAAATTGTTAAGATATTTTTCCTGAGTTTTTTGGTTGCTTGGTTTGGTTTGTTTTATAAATGTGGCACTATTTTTATTCCCATTAGATATTCTTTGGGTTGTACAGATCACTCTCTGAGACTTGGATTGAAAAAAACAGCAGTAGATCTTCCTCTCTGCAATCTGTCTGTAGCAGGGCAGCTAAAGGCATATCTGAGGCTAAGAGGTNAAGCAAGCAAACAAACAAACAAAAACCCCCAAACAACCAAAAAAAACCCAACAAAGAGCTTGTGAACTGGAGGGCCGAATCTGTCTCCAAGTGATTAGGTGTTGCAAATGAGACAGCCTCTTGTTTTGCTGAATAAATTAAAGACTATTGTTTAAACGATCTTTAATGTCCTTCTAAGTCTTTAGTAGCCTTCTGCTGTTGAATAACAGCTCTGACCTTTCTGACTTTTCTCATAGTATGAGGTGCTCTCCAATATTCGCAAGACCAGCAGGAGTCTATCTTTAAAGGAGCCCCAGTGAGATGCTTTATTTCCACCCCCCCCTCTTTTTCCTTCTGCAGTTTAAAGTTGTAACGAGCTCTTTTTTGAAACATCATTCCTTGTGCTAGTGTAGGTTATTCCCCAACCAGAACACTGGAAATCATTTTGTGGCATAGCACCTGAAATTTTTTTATTATTTAAGTGAAGTCTATAATAAGTGAAGTCTATAATATATGATGCACTTCCATTTTATTTTTTTTTTAAATTATATATATATACATATATATGAATATATACATGATTTTTATATATATACATATAAAGAAGTTTAGAATTAGTTTGATAATCTCACCACATGCAGGCTGCTATTAAGTTTTCAGAAATTACTTTTGTGAGCTGTATCCAATAATGTAGGACTTGATAGTAAATTCTTATATTTTAGGGTGCATTTCATTATTGTTAAGTTTTATGTCCTTTGTAGCTATTTCTTCTCTTCTCTTTTATTTCATTGCTTTTGAAATGGAATTATAAAATTTTAGTCTATTTTTTTTATCAAATATCAGCCATTTCTCCAGCAACTTGAGGTACATGCAAGGAGTCATCTTTACAAGAGCCCTTTCAGAGAGATGTTCTTAAAGTATTTGTCTGAGTGCTAAATTGTTAAGATATTTTTCCTGAGTTTTTTGGTTGCTTGGTTTGGTTTGTTTTATAAATGTGGCACTATTTTTATTCCCATTAGATATTCTTTGGGTTGTACAGATCACTCTCTGAGACTTGGATTGAAAAAAACAGCAGTAGATCTTCCTCTCTGCAATCTGTCTGTAGCAGGGCAGCTAAAGGCATATCTGAGGCTAAGAGGTTGTTCAGTAATGTCAAATGAATCCCTGGAGCCCTGCTCTCTGTCATTATTTTCTGTGGATGCTGACACAGATGAAGTGAAGCATTTATTTATATTCATATACCTATTATTATGGTAATAGAATTGCTGCTGTAGTATCAATATGAGAATTTAAATATGTGGGGTGTAACTTTATGATCCTTTCCTATGATTAAGTCACCATTTTCCCCCCAAATTTGAAAGGAAAACTCAGATGGAGTGCTTTTGCACTACTAAGGAAAGTAACAGTATGAGGCTAAAATAATTGTGTGTTAGGTGAAGGGCAATACTGAACTACTTCCTGCATCTGTGTAAGTGAAATATATCTACTAATGTATGACAAGCTGTGTGATTACAAAGAATACCTTTGACTACCAATATGTTGTGAGGCAGAAAGAGAATACAAATTTTCTTCATAGCCCAGAGAAAAGTGAGTATTCTTTTTGAGCTCCATTTATTGAAGTGCATTTTTGCGCTCGTAAAATGCTTTCTGGATATAGTTGAAACAGAGGATAGAGTAATATAACTTCTAACTTGCAGAACCATCCAAGCACTTAAATTCAAATTTAATTTAAACATTACACATAGAATGTAGCATCTTTACTGGTAAATGAAACCAGATTTAATTTTAATTGGATCCTTGACTGAAAAAACACTGGTTTGTGCTTCTCAGCTCAGACCTTCAGCTGAGTCATGGGCTGAGCTGAGAAATTCAGCTCTTGTTATTCAAAACCATTCTGCCTCATGCCAGCTTCAAAATGAAAGTGTTGGCTGGAGCGAAGTATTATGAGGCTTGAAGTTCAGATTGTAACATGAGAGGCTTCCAGTTGAGGTTGCTGCTTTTGGGTTCCAGATTTGGCTGTCGTGCTTTTTCTGTGGGGATGACAGTGGGGTGAGAGGGAATTGTGTAGCTCTCTCTTTTCTGCTGCCGCTTTCCTGTACTTCACTGGGGTTTTTTTCTGTAAATAAGCTAAGGTAGTTGTGCAGGGATGCTATCCAGAGGGACCTAGATAGGCTGGAGAGGTGGGCACAGGCCAACCTATTGAAATTCAACAAGGCCAAGTGGGTTGGTGCAATCCCAAGCTGGGTGGTGAATGGCTGAGAGCAGCTCTGAGGAAAAGGACCTGGGGGTCTGGGGTGATGAAAAGCTCAACATGAGCCTGCAGTG
>WBNM01021413.1:90067-112360 GCA_013399055.1 Ramphastos sulfuratus | reverse complement strand
AATTTTCTTTCCCTTTTCACATTTACACTTCCCTACTTGTCCTTTAGGTTTAGAAGATGTCCTGAAAATGTAGTCGTAATTTGAGGCTACTAAATGCTTGGTATCCTTTCTGGCCTTGCTTAATAGTAGTTATGTTTCTTGCTCCTAAATGTTTGGCTGTCATTCACCCTCATTGCATTGAGGATAAAATAATTGCTACCTATTCCTCTTTTGTGTTGTTTCCAGTTTTCTGCATCTCTAGTGTATAAATATATAGTCAGTTTGACAGTTTGCTGTCTTTTGATGGTGATTGGTTTCTTTTTTTTTTTTTTTTTTTTTTAAAACTCTCCACTATATCCTTCTGTGATTTTTATAGTTCTACAACATCCATTGCCTCAGGGTATATTCAGTAAAATCCTCCAGGAGTTTGTTGAACCTTTAAGAGGTGTCAGTTTGTTAATAACGTTACAGGACTTGGAGAGCTAGAAAAATGTGGTATTTGCAGGAGGAGGAGTTCATTCACTGTGTCATTTTTGGCAGATATATTGATATATGGTTTCTTTTAACTCAGTGCTTTTCTGTCAGGATGAACCCTGTACTTTCTCTTGTTCAGTCCATGCCGGTAAACACTAAGCAGACATGAAGCAAGTGTGTGTGCATATGTACACTAACAAGATGTGGCATTATGCTTTATATTCTTATCTTCATTTGGAATTTTAGTCTTCACATTATTTATATTCTATATCTCAGCTATAAGGCCGAGCATATGCACTTCTACATTTTCCGTGCTGCAATTAAGTCTTTATGTAGACAGCAGTTGTTCTCTCCCTGGTTATTGATGCCTGAGAAGTGCACCAGTCAAAGCTATCTTACTGGATAATCAAGCTTTTGACTTCTTTGAAAGAGAGGGAAAAAAAAAATCTATTTGGTGGGAAGTGAAAGGCTCAAGGGTTTTGCTAATGAGAGAACGGAAGATCATGAGAGAGAATATTTCACTCCTGGGTCAGCAGTTCAAATGTAGGCTAGCTAAATAGTTAGTGCAAGTTGTTACCATCTGACAGCTGCTCCATAATCCATGGGAAATAGAAAAAATTGTTGCAATCTAGTTTCTCTGCCATCTAGAGTTCTAAGTGCTTACATTCTACAGACTATCATAATTTGCACAGGGATATTTATAATTTGCTTTACTCGTGCAGTTGGAATAAGTAGAGTATTACAATACTGGATGTAAAGAATATTTGAACTTTATTAAAATATTTTTCTGTTTGACAAAATTGAAGACAATTTGGCTTATTTGAAAGCCACCATGAGACAGGGAGAAGTACCACCAACACCTGTCATTAGCAGTGTTATCTTTGCATAATTGGTTGAGGATAACAAAGATGCTCAACATCAGATGTCTTAATTTTTCCATTGAACAAAGTGCTACATCAGCATCAAAGACAAATATTACCCCAAGCAGTGAAGAGTAAACCAAGGAACGTATTACATCTGTCTGCAGTGTTACAATTCTGGTCCATTTTTTTGCTGATTTGGAAAAATAGCATTCAAATTTCCATGAGCAAGATTAACTTTTAAAGTACAAAGTACTGTCAGCTCTCCATGTCATCTTCATCATCTGCTTACATGAAGGATTTGGGAACTTAAGTGCCTCTGTTCCATTCCTCAAATCACAGCAATCATGGATATTAAATGGCCTAAGACTTATTTTAAGGCTTCAGATTTGTTTCAAATTAGTCTGCTTTGTCAGTTTCTTAATGACCCAAGGCCACAAGCTTCATTATTAGCACTGTCAAGGATCTGTATATACTTTTGACTTCAATAGACCTTATAAGTGTTCAGTGCTTGTCAAGTTCAGACTGGCACTCCATAAGGAGTTCCATTTTCATCTGCATAGATTAATTTTGCTCTTTTATTCATCTTGTAAAGGCTCATCTCTCATCAGATTAAGAGAAGCCCAACTCAGCTGCTAGAAATAGGGAAATGTTTTGGAGAGGTTTTGGATGTTATAAAGCGTAAATGATGCATAATCCTGATAGTCTTGTAAGGGAAAAGAACATCTATCTGAACTGGTAGGGCACATGTAAGCAGCTGCTCTTTATGTGTGATTAGAAGCCAGATGTAGTAGAAGGGTGGTCATTTCAGAGTACTTAGCAACAAACATTAAAAAATTACTTCATTAAAATAAAATTTGCAGCCAGTATATTAACAGGATGAGGGGCAATGAGTGGAAGTTGAGGCAAAATTATTTTCACTGTCAGGGTGATGAGACACTGGAACAGGCTGCCCAGGAGGTTGTGGAGTCTCTCTGGAGATATCAAAACCCACCTCGATACATTCCTGTGTGATCTGGTATAGGTGATCCTACTCTGGTCGGGGAGGTTGGACTAGATGAGCTTTCGAGGGCACTTCCAACCCTTAACAATCTGTGATTAGAAGACCATGGAAATTGGTGAGGATAAACCAGATTTGACTTATCTACACTGCCTTTCATTAGCCACATTTCTAAGAAGAGAGTCTCCTTTCAACAGACATTTCTATCTGAAGATGAGAGACAACGCTAGCAAACAAAATCCATTATTAAAGTTGCTATCAGCTTTTATTGATAATTCAGTTTTCAAGATGCAAGCAGAATTCTTTCCCTTGTGATCACATAATCTGCTCTATAGGCAAATCATGGAATTCCTGAATTGTTCTTTCCTATAACTTGAGAACAGTACAAGGTACTGTATGCTTTATATATTTTTTTATATTTTTTGCTTTACAATTTTGTAGTATTTTTCTCTTCCCTTCCTCCCAACTTTTATTGTCAGTGCACCTTTCAATTTTAGCTCAAGCTTGCCAAAGAAAAAAATTAGCAAAAGATTTCATTTTGACTCTTTGGTTGCATAGTAAAGCAGTTTAGAGATATGTCAGTTATTTTCACTGGATGACAATTGAAGTGGGACATGTGTCAGCTGTGCTACTTTCCAGTGTGTTTTGTAGAAGAGAATGTTTTTTTGGCATTCTTATTATGGTTCAAAGTTTCAGAACTCACTGGTGATGTAATGAAAATCTTAATGTTCCCTTAAATTAATTTTTGCCTTTATCAGTTGTGAGTCTGGACTCCATGATTTCCAGTCACTTCCACCTCCTATTCATGTGATTCCAGAATTCTTATGTTTTGCTTATAAACATTAGTAAGGGATTTATACTGTTCAGCATCATCTGGTGTATACACAGGCTTGTGTATACATAGAATCATAGAATAGTAAGATTGGAAGGGACATGTATATACCCATATACAGGGTAAATTTTGGGAAGAGATATCAGTTGACCATTCTGAAGATATCAATTATTTGTCATTACAGTGCAAATGATGACTGAAATATTTGTGGACTGAGGATTTTATACTGGATTTTTAAGTAATTTTTAAATACCTTTCACTGGATTTATTCACTCTTTATACTGTTTTTTTTATTTTATTTTTTTTTCCCCCTGATGTTAAAAAAATTAACTAGAATGTAAGGGTAAGTTTCTTCTTTATTCTGTTTCTGAAGTTGTATATCCCAATGGAATGGGTATAACTGTAAATAAAATGTAGCTTTTGTGGGAACATGTATTTTTAATTGTATAAGCAGGACTTAAAAGATAACTTATTTTCTTCACTTAATTTTCTTTTTTTTAATATAGATACTCAAAATGAGTAGTCCAGTGTGGGAAGAGGAGATACTTTAAGTCAGTGATTTGTAGGACAAATAGGGCAGTGGAGTTCCAAAGTTTGTTTTTTTTTAAAGATGAATAATAACTTGAACAAAACAAAACAAACCTAATCCAATGCTATGCAGTGAATGATTTTGATTTTCTTTTTTCTAATAATCTTTTAATAAAACCAGTATCTGGCATCCATTGCATATCTCAGATTTCTCGTAGGTTTTATTGTAATAAAAAAGTACTGTAGTGATAGTGATGGTTACAGATTTTGATTTGTATTTCATTGCAGCTTCTCTGCGGAGTTAAGGATAGTGTAAAAGGTGAGTTGGTAGCTGTCCTCAATTTAGTAATGCTTTTTTGAGAATATTACTTCCATTTTTCCCTTGGTAAACATGCTCTTTCAGAGCTATGTCAGTGAGAGCACTAATGGACATCTCTGTTCAGGTGCCCATTTCCACCACATGGAAATGTGGAAGTTTATCTCTGAGGCTCACCTCCCACCTGATTACACTTTATGAACAGATCCAATACATACTATGTTTTGGATTCCAAGTACAAGGCATCTGATTGCATAAATCTTGTTTTGAAGGAAACCAAGGGGGGAAAGAAGTCAGATTTAGTCATTTCGGTTTAGGCAACTATTACTGGAAAAAAAAAAAAAGTTTCTATTAAATATAGCTTATATTCACCTATTAAGGTGAATATATATATATTCCATACCAGTTTAGCAATTCATTTAAACAAAAGTGGAAGCTACATTCAGATGTATCTGCATCCATAGCATTTAAGGAGAATTTTGATTGGATGAAGAAAAGATAGGACAGACACCAAGAAGTTAATCTGCATATACTCATATGGAAAGCCAGCAGATTTAATTTTTTTTTTAATTTTGCCTATGAAGGTGTCAATATGCACATAAAACAGGTTTGAGAAGGATGTGTGTCTAGTACATTGCAGTTAGGTTAAAATGAGCAAGGCAAGTACAGCAGTGAATACTGTGAATAATAAAGGCATGTTTGCATGACTGTGTTGTATTCAAAACCGAATAGGCAAAGGCAAATATTTTGCAGTATGTGGTTAAAGGTGCTGTCTAGTGTGTACTGGAAACTGAAGGGACTTTTGTACCTTGAGTAGCTGAAGGAAAGGTTTCTAAAGGAAGAGAAATTGAAGGTTGAAAGAAAAGCTGAAAACAGGGAAAAAGAGATGACAGTTTTCACTTGCCTAAACTAAAGCATGCAATGAATATTGCATTTCTGATTGAAATTCAAGCTATTCTTTTCAATAGTTTGAGGCAATTTAATGAAAGCATTGGATAGTGTAGAATGGATAGTGCTTCTTTCTCAATCTCTTTTCCTGCATTCAACTTTTGTAATTTATGTATTTAGAGAGAAAACAAAGATGGGACTTTATAGCTTGCTATTGATTAAACTGCTTTTCCAGTTGATTTAATTAGTTCCTTTGCTTCTTGAAAATCTGATCTGAAGCTTAGATACGGATACATTGCTTCAGGCATTCAGGCTAAGGTGATGGGAGGAAGTGATGAGCCCATTGTGAATGCCTTGGAATGGGGAGCAGTGAGGGAAGCCAAGCAGCAATCAATCAGCACTGCTTGCCTTTAATAGAAAACTCTCTAGTGCTGAAGTTACTATTGGGAACAGAGAGATGCAAATCAAAGGATATATAGCTGCATAACTAGAGACTCATAAAAAGGGAGAATTGGCAAATTCTCTATATATTTGTATTCAGTCTGTACAGGCTAAGGATTATAGTGGGTTTGGGGTTTTTTTGTGTGGTCTGTTTTTGGTTTTGGTTTTTCAGAGGAGATGGAGGGTTGAATATGATTTAAAAAAGAAATAAGAGCAGAATGGAAAAACTGCCTTTTACAGAGACATGATTAAATGAGCTTTATGTACAGTTATTCTAAATGGGTGCAAGGATATTCATAGATGTATGCGACCTACTGACCAAGAAGCAAGAGAAGTACCTGTAAAGCAAGATCCACTGATATTACTGTGAGAAAAAAAAACAAATTTCTATCTGATAGTAGTTATTTTTTGGAAGTATGACAGTTAATCCCAGTATTGCTTTTTAGCATCTTGGACCCTTTGTGGAGATTGTCTGTCTCCAATATTTAAGATACTAATTTTTCAACTCATTAGTATTCTTATTCTTTTGGGAGCAAATATGAAAGAATCTTTATACTCCCTCACTATTTTCCCAGGAGCCAAGTAGCCACAATTCTGTGTACCTATAGGCTATAATCCTAGCTCTAGAAAAGGAACTTATTACTGCAGATTTAACCAGAATCAAGATAAGAAAGACCAAAGATTACAATGTTTCCTAAAAACATTTAAACAAGTTTCTTACCTTAGCAGGCTGCGTACCTTCAAATCAAGTGCAAGTTATTTCAAACTCCAACTATCCCTATTAAAATGCTGAAATTTATATGACAGGATGTAAATCTAAGATCACGTAAGAATTGGATGAACAGTATCAGAACTTTTGACAGGCTCAGATCGAGAATTTTGAAGTAATATAAATGGTCTCAGCAGAATTGTGTTTACTAACACTACAATGTAGAATGCCTGTCGAGGAAAATGATCTTTGTTACTTCAAACATGGTAAAATACATGGATATTGTATTTTGTTTCTCATACACTAGGGCTTGAAATGTGAAGGCTAGTGAATATCTTTTTAGTCAGGTGACAAGCAAGGAATTGGTATTAATGAGCTGTAGCTGTGGGGAAATGGGAGATTGTTTCCCCCCGTCTTTGTAGTTGGAACATACATATAAGATGAAGTATGTTCAAATTTCAGTACTTGGCAGTTAGATCTCATGCTGAAGGCAGGGCTAACTTCATTCTTGATATTTTGCTCTATTTCATGGATATTAAAATAAAGATCTTTACTTAATCCTGAGGCAAGGTTTCAGTATTCAGTGGGCAGGAGAGAAATAGTTTCTTATTTCTGATGTGCCCATGAAACGTGCGAAGGCTGCTGCTGTTGCAAATCTTCCTGTAGCACCAAACTAGGTATCACAGAAACTGAATACTGCCATAGTTTTGCCATAATAAGATGCCTTTGATAGGCAGTGTTCTGTACTGTGACTTTGTGCTGTATTTCTCCACTTCCAATGTGACTCTTTCCCAGCCCTTACCTTCAGGCAATCACAGTTTTAGAGGTAGAGATTCTTTGTATGTCTCCAGGGGTTGAAGTTAGGTTGTTTCCTCTATATTCTTTCATTTAAAATGCAAGCCATTGGCCATTTAGCTCTATGCAGGAGTTTGTTACATTTTCATGTGTTTGTTAGCACAGTATCTCTTAGCAGGTGAGAGGATAAATACATGTAACTATATTGTTTTGGCTCCTCTGGAGATACAGCCTAAAAAAAATCCCTTTTCCTGATTTTAACCCCTTCTGTCTCTTCAGTAACATGTTTTCAACATGGCACCATGTTNCTCCCAAACCCACATCACACGTCTGTATTTTAATTCTGACAGATAGATGATAATCAAATTTAACAGAAATTCATGTACAAAAAATGCCCAGGGTAGTCCACACTGCTGCTCCCACAGACTTGCACCCAAAGTTTGGGACCTGATGGAAATATGCTAAATAGTTACTGGCATTATTTATAGTGCTCTTATGATAGAGTTCAAAGAAACTAAGTCATATCCAGAGCTGGATATCCAGCAGTGTTTGTGGGGAAATAAGTTCACTTGAAACAGAGGAATGTGAAGAAAGTCCTCTCCAAACTTCTGGACAGATGTAAGAAAGTATGAAGTCTAGCTTGAGGAACCATCTTTATGATTGTGCTGTTGGTAGTGATACTCCCATGTGGAAAACTACGTTGTGCTCATGGCTACTCCTTCTGCCCTGAGATGTAAGGAAAACCCATTTTGTTGGTCACAGACGTGCTTTCGTGAGAAACTAGGGCACCTGCCTCTTAGAGCATGAGTCATTTCAGTATCTGTTACCGTCTGGATCTCCTACCATAAGTGGAGCCTTCAGTCTGATGGCCAAGATACACTTAGCAGAAGACCTGGCAAAGCAGTTCTGGTTGTATATTGTTACGATGTTAAACCTCAAGTCTCTAATTCAGCTCAAATGCCATTTCAGCTAGCAATAATTAAAGGGAGAGAAGTACATGCCATTATACAAAAGATAATGCCAGATGATTAATACATGTGCTGGCCATTTTATTCCATCATTGAAAATGTGCTGAATTAACACTTCTGCTAGAAATTTCTTAATGCTCCATCCCAAAATATATCTCATATGAATAATTTTTTGGCTTCGGCACTGGAATTTTTTACACAGGATTCTTAATAATACATATTGAAAAGGGCAATTCATATTTCTTTGATAACTAGAGCCTTGGATTCACTTGTCTGTTTTTCCTTAACTGCAGGCTGTAGGCAATGCATGATTTAATAAAATTACTTGAGCAGTCCCTTCTGAGCACTGATCATGATAGAATAATACAAATGATTGATGTTCACTTTCTTTACGGTAAGCCAAAAAACCTTATCATAGTATCGTAAAAAAGAAACAGCATTTTATAGCAGCAATCAAAGTTGAATGAAAGCTAATGAATTAAAGTGTGAAGCTTTAGTACCTCTTTTAAGGAAAAATCCTAAGTACTTTATGGGATACATTTATATAGGCTTTAATCTAGGGTGCTTTTCGTAGAATAGATATCAAAGTTTTTGCTGTCACGTTTAGTCTTTATCAAAAGCATTCTAACAGCACGACAAAAGCAACAAGGGCTCCTCAATAGCAGGCTCTTGTGTTTTGATAAGAATAATGAAGTATTTCTTTATTTTATACCTATGAATATGTAAATGAAAGAACATTTATTATCTTACTGGAGAAAGAGTAATTTTTCTTAAGAAATTTCATGGTGTATCAAGCTTACCTGCAAAGACTGATGAATACCTTCTCCATGGGATGTTATTTGGTTGTGCTACACTCCTTCAGCTATGTATACCTGCAAAAATCTATCCAGAAGGTAGACATTTATTATTAAGAATCTCTGTGATTTGGTCATGGTCTAAAGCCATGGTCATTTAGTTTGGAACAAGTATGAGCTGTTACCAGCAGAGGCAATTTCTCCCTTGCTCTTCCAAAGCTGCCTACTCTTACTATGTCCTTCATGCTCCCTGTAGCATTTATGCAGCTAAACCATAAACTGAGTGAAAAACTTACCCAATAAAAAGAAAGTGTCTATCTTGCTGGATGCCTACAGAGATTGTAACAGCATAAGAACTGAGCAAAGATTTATAGATGGGTAGTCTTTTTCACAAGGACAGACACTTAGACGTGTTGAAGATTAAATCTTCTAATGGTTCTACTTAGGGGCAGCCCAAATCCGTCAAACAGAGGAGAAATTGTTATTGTCATTTTGATGCCATGATTCTGATGTCATGCATGTTAATTTAGACTGGAAGGACAAAACTTTCTATTTAACAAGGCCTCCAAACCACACTGTTCATAGGGAGGCAACCTCTTCCATGTGCCATGGGTTGGAAGTAGATGAACACTGGCTGAGAGCCACAGCCCACTAACTGCTCTTCTGTCACTACTTGCCATTTCATAACAGGGCCAGGTTATTTCCCCCAGTCCTTAAATGTGCCTCTGTGACATTAAAATCATTTTGTTTAGTTCAGGACAGACTGAAGGAGGAGCAACAGTTCACTTTTTCTTTGTGAACCACTGTTGTTAATTTACTGCCGCCCCAGGGTGCACCACATGATCCACAGGCATTGCTTCTCATTAGCACTTTCTATTATGTTAATTTACTCTCAAAACCAAAGATTTATAATAGTTAATTCTGCAAAATTATACTGTAATATATGAAAGAAGGGAGTTTAGGCAAAAACAATCAAGAAAGAATGAACCTTTCATTTTTTTTAATATTTGTGTATGATTGGCTTTAAAATGGTCATGTTGAGTGTTTGGTACTTTTCTGCATAGTCTCTGTGCATGAATTATTAGAAGTTATGGCTTTAATATATACATTGATAGATGATTTATTATTTCTAGTGAAGACTCAGTCTTATATAAGACAAAACACATAGATTGGAATGTAAAATCATTATAAAAAGGGTGACAATATACAAGCAGATTTATGTTGTGTATATACACATATAGATACGTGCCTTTATATAAGTAGTTAGTTGACTTGTTAGTATTATAGCATATAAGTTGAATTTACCTTGTATTAGTGAACTTCTTAGAATTAGCTGTGCTTCTAAGGAGGAAGCTCACAGAGGATGCTTTATGCTAAAGGCATGAAGGGACATTTATGGGAGAAAGTAGAAAAGCTGTTTACAAAATAGATGGTAGCAGGAGAAGTAGAATTTAAAATGCCAAGAGAGAAGATGAGGGGGGAAAAAAGGACAAAGTTAAGAAATTATATGAAAAAATTGGTGCATGAAACACAAGAAGGTAGCAGGAAGATTACAAGACTGGATAAGTATAAAATTGACCCATTTCCAAGATGTTTAGGGGCTGATGGGCCATTGTGAGAGAATCTTTTGTAGGCTTCATGTGTCTAATGATAATCAACAACTTTAGCTGCATGAATGCTTACAAAAATGACCCATATCCATTTAGAATCCTAAATGGATTCAAAGATTTTTGATTTTTAGGCTATTTTATGCTTTTTGGAATTTTTACCCATTGTGATAAAACCTAAATGGAGAGAAAACTAAAACTTGGGCTGCAGGGAAATGGTTGATATGATGTAATGGAGCTCAAGAATAAATGAATCTAAATGAGAACCAAAAGCTTAAGTGAGCATTTAGCTGTGCAGGCAAAAAGGAGGAAAATTATATTTAATGTGTAGAAGAAGCAGCAGAAAGATTTTTTTTTTTTTTTTTTAAATGATCTGGATTAGGAAGGCTAGGGAAAGATGAAACAAAAGTGACTTTTTTATTATAGGCATGAGTGACAGGGAAGATGCTGATGAAGTGGTATTTGGGTGAGAAGACAGAGAGATTAGTTTTGACCATGTTGAGCCAATGGCATGCCAGCTAGGTGAGGTATCATTGAGACAGTTAAAGTAGGAGATGAAGTACAAGAAAGGTCAGGAGTGGAGAGGTTAATCTCTGATATGTCAATAAAGCTGCTTATATCTTCAGCTTAGTAAATGGTTTTATAAAGCCTGTACCAGAATCACAAAAATGAACAAACAGCAACAAANATCAGTACCCCCAGATCCTTTTCTGTTTGGCTGCTCTCCAGCCACTCCGACCCCAGCCTGTAGCTCTGCATGGGGTTGTTGTGGCCAAAGTGCAGCACCCGGCACTTGGACTTGTTGAAAGCCATTCCGTTGGACTCTGTCCATCTGTCCAGGCGCTCGAGGTCCTGCTGCAGAGCCCTTCTGCCCTCCAACCCACCAACATCTGCCCCCAGCTTGGTGTCATCTGCAAACTTGCTGATGACTGTCTCAATGCCCTCATCCAGATCATCAAACACTCCAAAAAACCCTAATAACCAACCAAAAGCCATTCAAACTTGCATTTATTGCAAGTTTCTTGACTTGAAGATAGATCTGCTACCAGAAATTCTTACACGTTCTGGTATTTTTTGGATGGTGTCTCTCATAACATCCTTGTGCAAAAGCTCAGGAAAGTGTGGAATAGAAGAGCAGACAGTGAGATGAATTAAGAACTGGTTACACAATAGAGTCCAAAGAGTAGTGATCAACGGTGCCAAGTCCAGCTGGAGACCTGTAACTAGTGGAGTCCCCCAGGGATCAGTGCTGGGTCCAGTCCTGTTCAACATCTTCATCAATGACATTGATGAGGGGACAGCAAATTTGCTGATGACACCAAACTGGGAGGCTTGGCTGATACAGCTGGAGGCTGTGTGGCCATCCAGTGAGAATTGGACAGACTGAGAGCTGGATACAGAGGAACCAAATGAGGTTCAACAAGGACGAGTGCAGAGTCTTGTGCCTGGGGAAGAATTATAAACTGTACCAGTACAGCTTGGGAGATGATCTGCTGGAGAGCAGCCCCATGGAGAGGGACCTGGGAGTGCTGGTGGATAACATCCATGGGACAGCAATGTGCCCTGGTGGCCAAGAAGTCCAATGGGATCCTGGGGTGTATTAAGAAGAGTGTGTCCAGCGCGTCAAGGGAAGTTCTTCTCCCCCTCTACTCTGCCCTGGTGAGACCTCATCTTGAGTATTGCATTCAGTTTTGGGCTCCCCAGTTTAAG
This sequence comes from Ramphastos sulfuratus, assembly GCA_013399055.1. Lineage (NCBI taxonomy): Eukaryota > Metazoa > Chordata > Aves > Piciformes > Ramphastidae > Ramphastos > Ramphastos sulfuratus. The sequence continues at coordinate 100,459 of WBNM01021413.1, read as the reverse complement.
AGGGACAGGGATCTGCTGGAGAGGGTCCAGTGGAGTGCTACAAGGATGATTAGGGGACTGGAGCACTGCCTGGTGAGGAGAGGCTGAGGGACCTGGGGCTTTTTAGTGTGGAGAAGAGAAGACTGAGAGGGGATTTAATAAATGTTTCTAAATATCTGAGAGCTGGGAGTCAGGAGTGGGGACAGGCTCTGTTCACTTGCTCCCTGTGATAGGACAAGCAGCAATGGATGTAAGCTGCAGCACAGGAGGTTCCAGCTCAACACAAGGGGAAAGTTCTGTACTGTGAAGGTCCCAGAGCACTGGCACAGGCTCCCCAGAGAGGCTGTGGAGTCTCCTTCTCTGAAGACTTTCAAGGCCTGTCTGGATGTGTTCCTGTGTGACCTGAGCTAGATTGTATGGTCCTTCTCTGGCAGGGGGGTTGGACTGGATGATCTCTTTGGGTGCCTTCCAACCCCTGACAATCTATGATCCTGTGATAAGACAAGGGGCAGTGAATGTAAACCACAGCACAGGAAGTTCCACGTCAACATGAGGAAGAACTTCTTTACTGTAAGGGTCACAGAGTATTGGAACAGGCTCCCCAGAAAGACTGTGCAGTCGTCTTCTTTGGAGACTTTCAAGACCTGTCTGTATGCATTCCTGTGCGACCTGTGCTAGATTCTATGGTCTTGCTCTGGCAGGAGGGGTTGGACCCAAAGACCTCCAGAAGTCCCTTCCAACCCCTAACATCCTGTGATCCTGTAATACAGGGTTTGATTTATGTTTGAGTGAAGACAGTGATCTGTTAAAATAAACTGCTACAATACTGGCCCAGCAGATCAGACTGGCTTTCTTATGGGACATATAGTGGTTTGGACCTAGACTTAGGCAGGTTGCGCTAAACAGAAGAGGAGTAAAACTATATTCTGTCATTCCTGCACTGTTTTCTTACATCCCTTCTTCTAATACTGTATTCTGAATCTGAGTATCACACTGAGCATTCAGTTTGGTTTATTGTGTTTAAGATCTTCAGAGAAGACATATATTTTCTATATGATATATTCTATATCATGGAAAGCTAAAGCAGGTGCTTTGCCAAGTAGAAAGTAAATAAACTGCTTAACGAATGTGATGATGTAGTTCGTTTAATTTATATGTAAATTGAGCAATGCTATTTTAGATTAGTGCAGCAAACTGCTAAAAGAGAAGTCACATAAATATCAGCTTTTGAAGACTGTAATCTGTTTAAATAGGAAAAGTTTTCTGCAGGGAGATTTCATTTTCTGAATGCCATTTGAAAACCAGATTTTTTTTCTTACTGAGGACTGTTGGGTTTCAAGCTGCTTTTCAGGGCCTTTGGATTTTCTTCTTTTCCACTGTAATCAAACCTGCTGTAATTTCTGTTTGTGTGCCACAAGTTGTATTTATTTTACTTTTATTTGCCTGTGTGGTAGAGCAGCATCTATTGCTTTGAAGAATGTCAACAACTTATCAGTGATGAATTATTTTGTATTTGGTTATGTTTTATCTCTGAGAGTATTTCTAAGCTGATTTTACAGTGGGAAAGAAGCAGAGAATTATTTTCTGTAGACATTCATAAGGGTAACATTTTCCCAGTGCACTGATTGTGCTGTCTTCTAAACCATACAGTACTGTGTGCCCCAGTGTGTGTCCTTGGTCCACTGCTGAGCACAGCAGCATATTATAGCATGGCCTTTCTCCCTGGCTTCAATTTAACTTTCTTGTTTCATCAAAGGCAATTTCAGATAATAACTTTAAATGCTGGGAGAGGTGGTTTTCATTCTATGAAAATGAGATTTTGATTTGTCATCTGCCGGTGCTTTAGTTCATGACTCTTGAGCTATTTGAGTGCTCAGCATAAGCAAGACTGTGGATCTAGAAGGCACCTTGAGGAACTGAGAAATTGTTTGTCGTGGCAGCATCACCTCAGCTGAGAGAGGAAAACTGTGTTACTGTAATCGTTACACATGCACTTGGAAGGAACTATTTATAAACAAATGTTATAAAATGTTGTGCAAAGACCAAGGTAGTTGTAGACTTTATGCTTATGAACAGATTGCCCCATAATAATGATTTTAGTAAAGATGCAGTCTATGAGATTTGACCAAGTGTTTGGATGCTAGTATCTGTAAAGGAGATGGTAAAAGTATGCATATGGAGTGGCATAAAAGAAATGGGAAGAGTACCAGGAAATAATCAAAATATCTTAGTCTAGATGCTAAAATTCTTGAATTAGTTTGTGGTTATTTAAAAAAAAAAAAAAGAACCTTTATTGGTATTAGTTATTAATGCATTAATTATGATAATATATTGTTACAGGTTTCAGGTTTAGCTCTTTCTGTGCAAGATGCAGCCTTATACTATTCACACATGCAAATATGCTAGTGCATACTCATTTCTCAGGAAAATATTATTAGCTGAGGTTTTTTTTCCAGCTACAAAGTTTGTGGATACATTGTACTCTATAGAACATACTCTTTGTGATACACAATAAACTTTTCTATATACTGGAGATCTCCTTGGTAAAGTGAAAATTAGTAAGTATCCATTTTTCAGGATGTGAATGGAAAGGGGGTTGTGATATGGGTTGATGCAAAAGACAGCAAGGATTTAAAGTTTATTTCCCTCTCACTGGTAGGAAAAGAACCGGAGAAGAGTAGCTCTGAATCAGTTTAATGTGGGTAAAGAATGTGACTTTGAGGTGTGTTAGGAACCTGTGCATTAATACTGATCAGTTTATCTGAGTATATGGAGAATCATATGCTCAAAACCTATGAAATTCATATTGCAGCCATATCCACATGTAATTCATTGCTTTCTTCTCAAGGGTTGTAGCATTAGAGTGCTGCACATAACCTATCCACATGAACCCAGGTCTGCAAATTTATCTGAAAGGAAAGGAGGGGAAGTGGCGTGGGGTGGAAAGGTTAAGGTGATGGAAATATTAAAACAAAACTATTATTTTCTAAAGGGGGTAAATGAGGTAAAAGTACCTTGAGTCAATTTTTTACAGTGTCTTCCTTTCAGTAAGTTAAGTTAAAGTTGCCTTTTTTCGAGTCCAGGAAAGGCAGTGTTGCCTTCCAAACATACCAGTGGCATAAGCCAGAATATGCATCATTTTCTCTAACATCTAATTAATATTCTTAATTTCAGTTTTCAGTTCAAAGAGAAAGTATATGATATTGTTGCCTTGCTCCACTGATACCTTATTTCTGATAGCATAGGCCTTGTTAGAAAATAAATAATGCCACTTTATTTCAAGTATTTCCAAAGAGACGGCTGCTTCAGTGAAAGAAAATAAAACTCTTTTCTAAAGTCAAAGGCAGAAAGGTTTCTCTTGAATTGCTCTTAGCCTTTTTAAAATTATGCTGTCACAATGCCTTCATGGTCGTCACTCCTCTGGTATTCCCAGACCGAGAGAATGAAATATGCAGAAATACAGCAGAACTGCTATGTAATGAATGCACAATTCCTGTGGTTTCAGCTTCCCCCCCCCCNGCCTTTCTGAGACAGAAAACCTTCATTCTCTTTTCCATATCTGTTCTGGTTTCATGATCAGGATATTTTTAGGTGCTTTATTCTTTATTTTTCTACAATAATACTTAGAAAGAAAACACATTATGTGTTTTTTTTATGTGAAATAAACACATTCTTGTTTATTTCATATACTAATGGACACTTAACAGTTTCTCTGTTTCTACTAGATAGGAATAATGGTCTGGGATCATCATCATAAGGGCCAAGTAGACAACCTATCAATTCGAATTCTACTGTTAGGTCTAAGGTTTTCTGTTATGGAGCTTAAATTTTGTTCCAGAACTAATAAGATGATTAAAAATATGCTTTAAGAAAGTCTCTTAAAAGAAGAAACCAAGGAGGAAAGAGTGGATAATGGGTGAAGTGGTGGTGAGGATTATATTGTTTTCAGGAGTGACCTACATTTTCAAATGAATGTTCAGAATAATTCTTTTTTTTTTTTTCTTTTTGGTCAAGGCTTCAGTTCCATAGAAATATTAAAAATGAGATTTCAAGTCTTGTTTCTCATTCTCTTTTCCCTCCTACTTGTAGGAACAGAGTCCATCACCATCTGGGAGGGGTTTGCTAGTGATATATCAGTTTTTCATAGGTTCTTGAGACCACATAGACTAAATGAATCCCTTTCAGAAAAGGATTCCTCTCCTTTATTATATAGACATGATGGAGCTTTCCAGAGGCACAGCTAGTCCCCAGTGGCCCCACTGAAAAGACAGCTTGGCTGCACACTGCCCTAAACCTAAGCTAAATGCCACCAACTTGTCTAAGGAAGCAGAGGATAGGGTTGCTATTCACAACCATAACAACCTTATCAGATCAGTGTCCCTTTCAAAGGGATTCTGCCACTCTTCCAATACCTTCATGAAAGCTGGCATCTCCTTCCTTTCCCCTAGGAGTTAACATTTCACAGAAGTCTATTTAACTAGGAAGCTGACATGGTTGAAAGTCTTTATACTGTTTAAATTTCACATTTACTGACAACCCCTGAAGAGTGAATGCACTGTAGGGGAGAGCTAAATATTCTTTGGATCCTAATGTAAATTTCTTTCTCTGAGAAAGCTCACTGGTGGGACAGGATCTACAAATCATTTCTAATTGCTTCTGTTCTTATTAAGGGCAAAAACCAAGCTGTTTTCCTTTCCCTCAAAGTTGAATCTCAAGAAGAAAAGAGTTCTTGCAAGTGTTCTTGCTCCAGAGGCTACAGTCTGTGGTCCCAAAATGCTCATTGATAACCAGCTTTGCAGTAGAGAGCATCCCTGTTTTACTTTGTGCACAGAAACTTTGTCTGATATTCCTTTTTTATATTTCATAGAGTTTAAAATATCTGAGGGGGCATTTATGGCCCCTATCTGTCATCACAGAAGCCTAAGAAGGCTGGAGGCTAAATGAACACAGAGCTTCCACCATGGGCTGAAGTGAAGTTTAAACTTTTCATTGCACTGAGTGACTAGCCTAGTGGTTTACTAAATTGTTGCTAGGCAGGGAATTATAAGGCAATTATACTTCCACTTTCACAGCACAAGTTACAGCAGAGCTGTGATCTCAGGTCAAATCTAATTTTCAGATAAGCAAAACTCTAGGACTTTTTCCTTCCTGTGGACTGAATATGTGTTCCTGACTTGTAGAATGTATCTGCTAGCAGAATGTCAGCTCTTCTTGGCTAGCTTTACTTCATTTTTATGTGCAGCGTGAATAATGACACCTACAGATATTCTGTCCCTTAGTAGCTGAGAGTCTGAAAGGAACAGGTTTTAAAATCATCCCTCTGTTCTTGACAGTGATCATTATTGTTCCACTCTAGAGCAAAGATAAGCAGTTTAGCTTAAATCTTTGTGCCCACACTGTGTATCTAACAACCACTTACTTGCCTCTCTGCTATATGTATGTAACACCTTTTTGTGATTTTATTTTTAAATCATGTAAGTGGGATTTACAGAAGTGCATAGATCTATCCTATTTCACTGCATTTGGAAAATTCCAATCAATTTGCTCCAATCTGGAGGGAGAGTTGAGTCAGAACTGTGTACTTGTGTTATTACCATCCCAGATCTGTTACATTTTTTCATAAAGAAAACACATATCTCATAAAACTTGAGGAATATATAACCTGTTCAATTTAATATTGTTGAAGCATTATCAGTAATCTTCTGCTTCCCATCTGTGATTCTGAACTCTGCATCACTGTGTTGATATATGTAGCAGGGGCAAACACTTATAGAATCATAGAATCAGTTAGGGTTGGAAGGGACCAGGAGCATCCAGTTCCAACCCCCCTGCCATGGGCAGGGACACCCTACCCTAGATCAGGCTGCCCAGAGCCTCATCCAGCTTGGCCTTAAACACCTCCAGGGATGGGACCTCAACCACCTCCCTGGGCAACCCATGCCAGGCTCTCACCACTCTCATGCTGAAGAACTTCCTCCTCATGTCCAATCTGAATCTCCCCACCTCCAGCTTTGCTCCATTCCCCCTAGTCCTGTCACTACCTGAGAGCCTAAAAAGTCCCTCCCCAGGTTTTTTTGTAGATCTTAAGTAACAGTTCTGAAAATCTCTAAATATGATTTTCCGTTTTCAAAGGAATACCTGTGTAATAATTCTGAAATGCATTGATTACTACTTCTTCAAGCACAAGGAATTCTGGAAGATTACAGGAGTACATTTTAAAATTGATTCACTGAGATGCTACCATATACCTGTAGTTGTTGGGTGTTGTTGTCTGTATTTTTGTTTGTTTTTTTTCTTTATTTGGAGGTGTGTATGTTGGGTTTTTTGTCCGTTTGTTTTAGTTGGTGAAGATAATTTAGAAGGGAAGTTATTCTGTATTTTTAGAAGGAATTGCTGGATTACCAAGTATTTTTTAAAGAAGGATGAGATAGTTCTTGAACAGAGGTATTTTATAAATTCTTTGTAGTTTGACAGATAAGACAGTAATTGTTTGAGATCGAAGTTTAGAACAGGATAACTATGTAAATTACCTCAAAGCCATCTACTTGTTTACAACATTATATATCAACATGAGGCAAGGTTAGGTTGAGTAGTGTACAAATACTGTCAGGAAAAATGAGTGGTTTAAAGGACTTGAATATTTACCATTGTGGGTTTTAGAATGTAATTGTTCTTTAGTACATGGTTCTAGCTTATTTGAAAATTAATATTTTACTTCTCTAGTTAAATATTGATTGTGTTTACTTACTGTTTTTCTTTGGGATCTTTCTGGCCATTTATCAGCTGAATAAATTAAGTAATTCACAAACCGACCGGCTCTTGCTCTCGGTGGCTTTAGGGGACCTTGTCATTCCCTGTAGCCTTTTCTCAGGCCCAGCTGTGGGGCTCTGAAATCACTTGGCTGGTAATTAGGTATTTATCAGATTGTTTCTGAAAAGGGATGAGACCCTTATCTGACACAATTATCTTTGAAAATTGAATCCCTCTTTTCTAGTCCTGCTGAGGACATTCAAAGGTGCTATGAATGTTTAAAGCTAAATGCCTTTGAAAAACCCTTGCTTTTTTAAGATCAGGTAAAACAGAGAAGTCAAAATGCAGTCAAAGGATTTTTTTTTTTTTTTTTTAACCTTTCAGGAACTGGATTTTATTTGTATCAAATGTCATGTTTTTTTCCCAAGTGATTCTGTTTGGAAGTACTTTTGACAAAAATCACTTCTTCAAACATCTGTGACTTCATAATGTTTGAACATTGACAGCATATCTTACAAATCAAGAAATTACTAATTATAATGAGACGTTACTAATGATTTTTTTTCCTCTTCGAAAAATGATGAGTATGCAGTTCTAGGAAAGCAATTTTACCTTTGTTATATTGTTTTTCAGACTTGAGAAACAATGAAAAAATTATTTTATATCATACATACTGTTTTATTCTGAGTTGATATAGACTAGCGTCTGATGCTTGGCAATCTTGTTTTGGGTTCTGAAACATATGCTGAAGGGTCATTTCCTGGTTGTTAAATCACAGTCAAAAGAGGAAAATGTTGCTAAAGCAGAGAAAAGCATTTAAAAAACACCAACCCCATTGGTAATCCATGAATTTTGTTATAGTTTCTATTCTTATGACTATGTGCAAGTTCTTTGCAGACATCTTGCCTCAGTCAGTGACCCAGGTACTAACCAAGAATTGGTTTAGATTTTTTTTTTCCCTCTGCTTTATACCTAGTTTTGCATATGCTATCTGATCCAAATCCAGCTATTAATTTGATTTCCTCATAGCATTTTCTGTAGTGCTGTTACTACAGAATTTGCTTCACATTTACTTGCTTGCCCTTACTAAGACACAATCCCTTGTTATGCAAAAATGGAAGCCCAAAGTGATTAAAGGCTCTACAATTTTGAAAAATATGTGAGACTGTGCTCTTTTTTAAAAACAAACAAACAAACAAACAAACCCTAACAGCTGTTCCTTAAGTCTTGTGGTTTAGTGTTGCATGCAATTAGCTGGAGGTCCTGAGACTGTAGTTCTGCTCCTTCAGCTGACTTCATTAATTACAGAGAAATGTTCTGTGAGTGAGAATTGTGTCAGGCAGCCTAGCTAAAATTGTGAAGAACAATCCAAAGTGTTGCTTTCCTCCAGATTTGGAGCCCAAGTAAATTTTAGTAGATTACAGATGCCTCTAAAGCTTCATCTCCTGTTCCTTTCACAGAAATGCTTATGCACATGTACAAGCACAGAGAAATCCTGCACTGTGAAGCTTTTAGGTAAGATCTTAAGATCTTTCCCTCTCACTCTCTTGTATGGCTTCTCGAGAGTGATGATGCAAACATCTCCCATAGCTTTTAGCTGTATCAGCAGTTTCAATAAATAAAGCTAATTAGCAGACTGAGATCACCTTCTGTATTTGAGGAAAGTTTTGTCCTATGAATTCAACCGCGACTGTTACCAGTTACCTTTGGCCTCTGATTGCTCCCCTGAGAGTGACTGAATATAAAATAGAGAACAAAACCTGCAATACTGTGGGGCTGTGCAAAATAACAAGTTAGAATTGATTTTTGTATTCCAGGGGAATAATCAGCCTAAGCACAACATGCACTGTGATGACAGGCAATGCTGTATGATGCCAGATAGCATATTTAAGCATGCCTATCTGCATGTTCTGCTTACCTGTGGGATCATAAGGTTATTCCTTTAAAAAAAAATCACCACAAACCTCCTTAGCATTCCATTTTTTATTGTATGTTAAGGACTTCTCAATTTTTAATTTTTTTTTTAATCCCTTAAAGACATGCTCAGCCTACTATCTCCATTCAGTCAGCCTCTGCTACAGCACCATTTAATGCTGCTAGCATTTCTAGTCACTCTACACTGTAGTTTTCTGTGAAAGGAAGTCTTTCCTCATTCTGTGGTAGACACCATAATACTGCATTTCTTGAAATGGTGTTTGGATTGCTGATTTTGGTGCTGTAGTTTCGATACAACAAAGCAAGATAATCATAGCTGAGGCAGTGAAGAGATAATTTAGTTCAATGGCCTGCTCAGAGCAGGTTGCCCAGAACTGTGTCTTAATTGGGTTTTCCATATAGAGGTAGAGTCTCCACATTTATGTGGACTACCTATTCCACTGCCCAGTTGCCCTCACAGTAGAAAAGTTTTGTTCTTATGTTGTGGAAATTCTTGCAGTTCAGTTTGTGCCTCTTTGTTCTGTCACTGGGCACCACTTGCAAGAGCTCGACTCCCTCTTCTGTGTTCCCTCACAGCAGGTATTTATCCACACAGGTCAGATCCCCTTGAGCACTCTCTTCTCCTAGCTGAACAGTCCCAGCTCCTAACTGAACAGTCCCAGCTCTTTCCCACATGACAGATGCTCCCACTCCTTAATCATTGTTGTGCCACTTTGCTGTATTTGCTCCACTGTCAGTTTTGTACTGTAGAGACTAACAATGGATATAGCACTCTGGATGTGCCCTCACGAGCGCTGATTGGGAAAGAATCACCTTCCTTGACCTGCTGTCAAGGCTCTTTCTAGAGTATCCCATGATACCTTTGGCCTTTTTTGCTGCAAGGATGCATTGCTGACTCAACTTCTTTTCCAGCAGGAGCCCTGGGTCCTTGGCAGAGCTGCTTAGCAGCCAGTTGTTGTCTAGTGCGTACTGGTGCCTTGGCTTATTCCTCACCAGGTGCAGGACTTGGAATTTTCCTTTGTTGAACTTCCTGAGACTGTCCAGCCTGCAGAGGTCCCTCCGGATAGTGGCACAAATTTTAGACACTCCTTTCAGTTTTGTGTCTTCTGCAACCTTACTGTCCAGGTCACTAGTAAAGATGCCTGAATCCAACATTGTTTAGCAACCCCTGGAGTATGCCACAAGGGACTGGCTTCAGCTGGACCACTCCCACTTTGTGGTACTGATAACCCTCCTTTAAGCCTTGCAGTTCAGCCAATTTTCAGTCTGCTTCACCTTTTGCTTATCTAGCTTATACTTCAGCAGCTTTTTTATGAAGATTTTATCTGTCAAAGGCATTCTTACAGTCAAGATAACATCCATTAGTCTCTTCTTATCTAGCAAGCGAGTCATCTAATCATAGAAAGCTTTAATGTTGGTTAAATTATTTCCTCTTCTTAAAACCTTGTTGACTGCTACTGATCACTTTCTTGTCCTTCCGTGCATATGAACATGGTCCCCAGAAGAGGTTCACCTATCACTTTCTCAGGGATCAAGATGAGGATGACAGGACTGCACTTCCCTGGATCATAGAATCATAGAATGGTAAGGTTGGAAGGGACCTCGAAGATCATCTAGTTCCAACCCCCTGCCATAGGCAGGGACACCTCCCACTAGTACAGGTCACTCAAGGCCTCCTCCAACCTGGCCTTGAACACCTCCAGGGAGGGAGCAGCCACAACCTCCCTG